>JARJDV010012412.1:0-43135 GCA_030264675.1 Anaulacaspis nigra
GAGATGGGTTGAGTCGCACGTCATTTTAATCAAGACGTCGAGTTCTATCCCTATACCAAATTTCAACCCCCTACGGCAAAAACCACCCCAAAACTTTAAACTCGAATAACTCGGAAACCAGAAGTAATCAGGAGAGCTTCCTTTACCGAATCGCTTGATTAGTGTAAGAAATATGGCTGTATTTACAGAAATTGGCGCAATAGTTTGGTTGAAAAAAGTTGTAAATTTTGAAATAAAAATTTATCTTCTTTTTCATGAATTATTTCCAGCTATTCATAATATAAACCTGATTTAATCGCGTTTAAACGTACAAAAAAATTTCACTTGAAATATGCAATTTTCAAATTTGAAAATTTTTTTACAGAAAAACTACTTAACTGAATGATTTCATTTAAAGGATATTAAATAAATAAACTAATTGTGTATTACGTAAAAATATCTCTGCGGGAAATCGGTTGAAAAACGTTTTAAGTAAAAGTTGAGAAAATTACCGTTTTTAATTTCAATATTTTTTCGCAATTATCTCAGATAGGAAATAACTTTACAGTCCAATCGATACGTATTTAGATTTAATTGAATTAGTATTCCGGGCGTTGCTGTTTACGATATTGATGTAAAATATATTATTTTCAATTTCTAATCGGAAATTTTGTACATGCGCCCTTGTTGAATGTGTATCGGTAATACATCATTCCAACTCAGGTTCATCGCGGCACCAACTGGGGGCACCAGAGGTAAATTAAATAACAGCTGATTTATGTTTGGGGGTTATAACGCTAAATGATATTTTCATTATAGTTTGCAATTTTAGGTGAACCATCATAATTTAAAATGTTCGATATAAACCTACAGATTTGAGGTAGTAGATTTTGCGAATATGAGTTTTATTTAATTGGGAAAATTTTACTGTTGGTGATGGAGGAAATTCTGCAACTAGACATTTTAAAACAACTGACAATAACTGGTAATTAAAATGATATTATATACAATTATGTATGCTGAAGTGATCTAACACAGCAAAGTTAGTGACTTGAAACTAACTCAAACAGCTTTATGATTAAAGTGATGTGGACTAACATGTGGATGAGTTAGCCTGCCAGTTGAGTGTAGCCATATGCCTAATATCAAAGAAAGTGGCCAGGGACATGGTTGACAAGGCAGTAGCAACTTACTTGATGTTGCAGTCAATGTGATCCAGACAATTTCAACATTGCTTCATCCTGCTATTCAGGTATACTCTTAAGTTTTCTTCACCAACTGCTTTGCTTTAAATTGTTAATTAATTTATAATATTTATGAATACTGTATATTTTCAATTTCTTCTTCTTCTTGTAGCCTTGTTCCTATTGGAGGTTGGACACCATCATGGCTGGAAAAGAATGATACACTAGTTATTTAAATGTATGTTTTATACTGCCCACATAGTAAATAAAAAACGTTGTCTTTACTATTGTCGCTTCGCTGGCCTATTACGCGACTTTTCCACCTGCAAAGACAATAAGATCATATTGGCAAGTAAGTATATATTCCTGCTGAGTAATTAATGGCTATATTTGGTGAGGATATACAATATTTATACTTTTTGCGTGAAGGTGACTGAATCGAAAGAGCGTGAGCTTCGTTTCAAGAATCAATTAGAGAAGCGCAATTCGAAGTATCTTGCGCTTCAGTTTTCGTTGGTCAAGGGCATTAAACTATTTTAATCAGGGGTGCTATTAATCTTCGTCTATATGTAGCGCGAACATTGGCTCTTTGGCAGGTATTCTTTCGCCATAGTGCGCCTTGGAAAATATTTTTAAAGGCCACGTCAAACATACGACTAATAGATGAATTCTGACCTGTTCTGTCTTGTAAAAGTCCAAAGTGGATTTTCGTTTTTATTTATCGTATATAATATATAAAACCTGTCTTGTATACCTCTTTCCATGACTACTTGGTATTCAAAATGCATTTGTGTTTAAAAGCTAGGTTTACACTTTTTAAAGACTCCATTTATTATGTAATTAATTAAGGGAGTAAATTAAATTATTGCTACTTAAATGCTTCTGAAAAATGAATAATTATTGTATACTAAAACATTGCATGCAGAGTTCAATGAAGGAGCAGGTAGTTAAGTGAGTAAAAGTGCGCACCTAGCATAACGCGCTCTCGTTAAGCAAAAAACTTATTGCTTGAATTTGTCGCGATGTAATTGTTTTTGTTCGGCGGCAAACATTGATTGCATTTGCGCCATTTAATCCAACATTGCTATTTTAATCCGACATTGATTTGACTCGCCCACGATATCAATCTATCGCACATGCAGTTGGCTTTCGGTTGCTTGCATGTCGTTTGCAATTGTACGAAGCCGTTTGTGCGAACTGTAGCTCCGCATTCACCTGTCAGGCTCGCACTGGCGAACCTACGTCATTTGCAAATTAATTAATTCGCTATTGCAAAGGGCCACTTTCTTCCTGGCTTCTTTCACTGCACATGGGCAAAACACGCGCACAAAGCGTGCCCTTGAAGGCGAAGCCGTAAGCGTTCGCTTCGAATCGAGGCTGTTTAATATTTCACATATTAATTTCAAGTTCAGTACCTTGCCGTACGGCGATGGTCGTTGTAGGTGCCTACGTCAATGCATGTTAAGGTTCTTTCATCGAAATAGACTTTCGTAAAGTGGCTTATCATGACTCGCGATTAATTATGTTTCAGTATTTGATAATAGGTTTTGCGCGCTAAATATGCGCACTGTTCGCACAAAGAATGAACAACAAAATTAACGTTCATTATCAGGAAAAGCAATAATTAATAATCTATAATCGTATTTATATACGCAAGCAAAGCATTGGCTAGAAGTTGCGTGTGTTGATTAAGATTCCATTAATCAATAGCATTGAGTGTATGTTAAGTACCATTTTGCACTAATGCACCAGTAATCATTATAATTCAATTTATTTTTCGTCGATCTAATGGCTCAGAAATGACAGTTTATTGCTATACGACATAATTATAGCATCATCATACTTTGGGGGTGTTCGTGGCGTAAACTGTTTACCAACGAATGCACAGATATTGGCAATCAATTAGTCTTCGAATTGGACATTTTCAGACAGTGGGTTACGACTATCTTGGTTATGACAATATAGTTAACGCTGCACATGCTTCAAAATTAATTTCAACTTCATGCAAACTAAATACATAGAAAAGCACCAGTTTTCGTTATTATATTGCCATTAATATTATTATTTAAGTTCTTGCTATTGCTCCCAGTTTACCTATGAGAGAATATGAGAATATGTAAATGATTCAATTATTCACAAAGTATAAAGTACATAAATGACCTCAATGTGCATGCTAATTGCCATAAAGGGGGTGAGAGCATTTTATAGCTAGAATTCAATGTAATGCGTTTTAAACAAACATTTCAACTCGCTTAACATCGCCTTCATTAATATCTCCACTGGCATCTCTATTGAACTGAAATATTGTATTTCACATTTATACATTTTGAATGTATGCTTGCATTCAGATAGCTGACACTATTTCTAATGAGGTTAACGCGATGCACACACAGGTTTAATTGGAATTTACACGACGCGAAGAACACGAGCGCAATTAACAAAGGTGGTTGCGCTTCTCGCAGGTACGAACCTATATTGTGCGTTCGACAATTCGAAATATTATGTCATCGATCCACGCACACCCAAGGCACAGTTGTGCACCGAGGTTGAAAGTGGGCTAATTCATTATTTATGATGTGGTCATTATCACCTCGATAATTACTACGACTTCGTTGAGAGGCTCGCTACCTCACTGCATTATGAAATTCGCGAATGCGCTTTTCAATGCTTTTGAAAACCCGCTCAAAATATATTACGCTATATGAATTGAAATTACATGTGCTTGATCAATATGTAAAAGGAACTCAAGTATCATTTTCTAGTAATGAATGTTTAACGTGATAAATGATGGTAGTGTTGGTCTTTATTTCATTACACTGCAGGTCAACTGGAATGTACGCAAGGAAAATAATGCCTGATCCTATAATTTATGATATGTAGAAATCATTTCTTTCGGTTCAATTAGCTTTATATTGACCGTAAATACAGGTGGAAGTTTTTGCCAACAAAAATATTAAAAAGTTTATGTTTTATTATGTGGCTGGTATTTAAGTGGAAGTTGAAACTCGTTTTATTTTTCTCTCCGTACATACGAGGAAAATGTGTTGAATAGATAAACGTCCTCATTTTCTGAATTAGTATTCGAGCAAGTTTGAAACGGCGCAAGGGTTTAAATTTTTGCTTAAATGAAAAACGACTTCTTATTGCGTATTCGGCGCTAAAGAGTGATTCTGTGGTAGCGCGCAGAATGTTGTTATTCAAGAAACCTCGTTGCTTTGACGACTTCAGCGGGCAGTGCGCTGCAGCGTCGCGACGCTAACAAAAAGTTTCGGGCCGAACGTGGTGCGCTCACTCATTGAGCGGTGGCCGTCGTACTCGGGAGTGCGTATTTCACATAGTGCTCACCACTTACGAGTGGCAGCGAAAGCATGGAGTTGTTGGTTTAATCGCGTCAATATTAGGCCAAAACGAAAACGGGCGACGATGGGCTCCAACCCGCCGTCCAGCTCGGACAGCGATACGTCCCGCAAACCCACCGCCAGCGCCGAGGAGCGACTGATGGTGGCTGTCAGGATACGGCCGCTGAAATCCGACGAAAACCAGCGTATTCTCTTCACGCAAAATAACAAGGTACAGATAAAAGCGCCGTTCGAAGTTCACTGTTTAATCGATGCAGTTCAGTGCATTTGGTTTTTCTGGTTGATTCTTTTATTCATGCAATTAAGGAGGCAATTGAGCAAGATTAAGTCAAAGTCATGCATGCCAAGAGAATTGCGCCCTTCAGTGAGTCATTCGACAAACTTTACATTTATTTTTTATCTTTTTTAACAATGCGGAAACGTTCCAAGTCATCGTTTATAATTTTATTTATCGCTGGAACAAAATTATCTTTAATCTACGATTTTACATCGCAAACTATTAAATGGTTTTAGTCTGATATGCGATCATAAAAATGATATCGTTTTAAGTGTTTAAAAGTGAAAACAATTTTCTTTAAAGCAGAAGTAATCTAATTCCTACAAGCAATCACATAATTACATAGATAGCAAGTAGTCGAACGGTAATTTTTTATAATTTATAAGCATGCCATGAGAATACCGACTTACACGTTGTGCCGCGAATCAAGTAAGCAAAGAAAAACAAATAATGTGAATCACAACAATGAACAAAACACACAACAATTGATAGTCTGCGCGTGCATAAAAGTTACAATACGTACCTTGCTACAATGTGAATACAACAATTAGAAATGAATGATAGCAATTATGATTCTTTCTACTGTCAGCTGTTTGTGATTTCATTATCACGATGACTGCCTATGATGATAGAGGAACACCGGACCTGCAACTAGAAATTACCATATGGATTGCAGCAGGCGTTACTATTGATTGTTGCCTTGTAAAAAGAGCGAAGCGCATCGTTTCGCTACCCTATTAAGTATTCAGATTGAATTGCAGAAATAAAAATGCAAACAAGATTTTTTTTCAGTAACTGAAATTTTTATTAATTCATTATATTTGGTCGCAAATATTTTTTTACAAATATTGCTGGGTTTATGTCATTGACATAATAAATTTTTGTATCGTTCTAAGCGATGGTCACTGATACCAGAAGGAGGTGTTCCGAAATTATCCCTGATGTTCAAGCATTGTACATGCGGCGAAGGCCTAAATCACACCGCGTTGACGAGCCTTAACGGTGAAGATGTCTTGTCGTTGATGATCAAATTTGGAACATGGTACATATTTATAATAAAAAATAACTAAGAATTGCAATTCAATTTTGTTAACTTCATGCTGAGGTTGTGAAGACGGTGAGATCTGAATTGTACTTGCTTGTCGATCTTGAGGGTCTAGGTGAGAAGAGACACTCTTTGTATAATTGTAGAATCCAGCGCTGAATGTTCGGTTGCTGTGGGAATACGCCGTGACGATTTTGCAATAAGAGCACCTTGTTGGAGTAAGAAGCAGGATGATGCGTTGAAATTTCCCCGAATCCCTGATGCCTGTCCATTTTGTTAGCTTTGAAGAACTGGTTTATCTGTTCATTAGAACACTCGCACTCCATGATGATGTATTCGCTTGCGTGATCTTATCTTGCCTTCTTTACTGAACGAAATATTCCATTCTAAGCCTAATCCCTTGCTTCAGTCATGATGGTTCTGACTTCTAGTTGACGGTTGACAGTTTGGAAACGTGTATCAATGTATGTATGATTCCGTGCGGTTAAATAATGTGTTATGTATGTTTATCACACGACCTCTTTCTTATACATCCTCTGCATGTGGCATACGCTCATAGCAAGTACCGAGCAACTTGCTACAAGGAGCACTACTATGCAGAGGAGTGTTACGACACTAGAATTTTTCAATGCTACTCGGTCGAGACACCCGCACGGAATGAGCTCGTAGCGGACGTTGGTTTACCAAGTAAATTTCGCTAACAGCTTTTGTTCTGTTCGTTGCACGGCAACACTAGATTTTGCCCAATCATGGCTACAGGATTCTTATGGACCAATCACAAGTTGTTTATGTTCATGATCATTTCATTCAGATGAACAAACAACCAATCCTTGATCACTTGATTCAAATGAACAAAGAACTTTATTTGCGACATACGACAATTGAAAAAAAAACGCTTTTCATTTGTCTTTGCTCGTTATTGATCATTGTTGAGTTCAACAATGATATTTTTCGAGCGTTTCAAATCATTGTATGCGCAGCTAACTTAGACAATTGACATGGGATTGATTGTGAATTATTCAAATGGCCAATTTGTTGATTGCCTCTAAAAGAATTCAACGTTGTCCTCATCCGTCATGTACTGGCAAGGAGGTCAAGAAAATTACTCGTTATTAAAAGCGCAAACAAATTACAAGAACTGTGACATCAAGTTGGTGTTGCATTAAAAAAAAGCTCAGAATACAAAATGACTCGTCTCGCACCCAACACCGTACCTGGGCTGAATTAATTAATGACTACGCTTTAATCGATTGACCTTAATTATCAGTCAACAATTGTTAATTGCTTAATCGCCTGCGCCGTCATTACTGGACACTGAATTTCATGAATAGCTGATATGCAATCGAATTAGTAACATATTTTAAAATAGCATTTTAAAAATAGATTTATTCTTCCATTTGCAGAGCATAATTTTTGGCGAGGAAGCAGACAAAGGCGACGTTCTTCGGCAAAAGCGTGGCCTTCAGTTGAAGTACAATTTCGATTACGTGTTCGGCGAGGACTCCACGCAGGAGGAAGTGTACGAAAGGACGACAAAGGCGTTAATACAGGACGTCTTGCAAGGGTAAGCTTGAGCAATTGGAATGTTGGCACGTACTTACAAATATGGTTCGGCAACCTTCCACGTAATGTGTTGTTTTTACTAATTCGTGCTTAAGTGCTTTCTCACAATACGCGTTTACGTATTTGTTCACTTTCCGCAGTGAATTATTTATTTTCTTGATGCGATTGTCCTTGTATTACAGATATAACGCAACAGTTTTTGCGTACGGGCCAACTGGGGCCGGCAAAACGCATACAATGGTTGGTAATCCAACCCAGCCCGGAATCATGGTACGTGCGCTAAATGATTTGTTCAACGTCGTTAAGGATAAGCAGGATCAATACAATGTGAGTATGACCACAGTGTGGTTTGCTCCACTTGCATGCTGATAATTAAGTTTGCGTTCGAATCATTCGCCAATAATTCGTGGCGCAGTAAATTTTAATCGATGTAGCAACTACCCCGTGCTTGCTAAGCTTGTCCGAAATAATCAGTAGTAACATATTCACGTGCGTGTCGACCATGTTCAAGGACAACGACATTTTGCTCACTCGATTTATTCATCATGCTGAATGCGTACCATTTACGTTGTACGCAATTGCCGTGATTGAATGGATGCCAGATCGTAGGTACTTATAACCCGGTTAACGAATTATTTAGTATATCTTACTACGTACCTCCAGCACATACACCAACTTGCAAATGATAGGAAATCATTTTTGCTGGAGTGGTAAACATTCGGTCATTGCACGTACGCTAATCGATGTATGTTTGCGCTACAACAATATCTATGATTGCTTTTAAATGCGGCTTACACCTTATAGAATCAATATTTATAAACTAAGTGTGCGTTCAATTAATCAATACTAGGGCGATTATAGTTTTATAATAATAATAATATATCGCAGGCGGTATTTACGTGTACATTGAGGAATCATTGGGATTACCCCAGAATTGCAACGTTATTGATTTTACAATTTTACGCCCGCAGGCAAAACACTTAAATTCCCATTGTGGAAAAACAAGTGTATTTTTTACTTACCAGTTGTTATAGCTTTGTAATCTGGAATGATGTTAAATATTCCATGCGCTTCAATTCTCCCAGTAGCATTGCAGGACAAAATCAACTATTTACATGCCTTGCGTTTATTACTTCGGCCTCACATAAAAACGCAATTCCAGCAATATATTTACGAAAGAATGCCAGAATCATTGCATTACGCAAATACTAAGTACAATGCGAGAAACGATATATCAGTTAGATATCATCATCATCGTCACATCGGAATTGATGATATTACTGTACTGTATGTAGTCATGCACTTAACGTAATTGATGTTGGAACACCAGCAGTGCTAAGCAGTACGAAGGATTCATCACTTAAATGCAACATCACCTTTGTGATTGCTGCATTTCGAATCGATTCTTAATTATTGATTATGCGTTTGAACTATTGATTTCGGCAATTACCCATTAATTGTTCAATTTACATATTCCATATCAAATATATAGAAATTGAAGCTACCCAGCTGTATGCATTCGATTGCAAATTATTGATGAGTGAATTAATATGCAAAATAATTACACGAGTAAAATAATTATTTCATTCTCACGTTGATATTTAAATCAGGCATGATGATATGCATTAGTTTGTTCGAAAAGTTCTTATATTTCGCTTTCATTTGAACAACGTATATACTTTAACAATTGGCACGTGTGTGATAATTACGCAATTTGCAGGTAAGCATGGCCTATTTAGAAATATACAATGAGCAAATACGCGATTTGCTCAACCCGGCCTCTGGTTACTTGGAGTTGCGCGAGGACTCTAAAGGACGTAGTATTCATGTTGCTGGTCTCACCGAACTCTCAACAACATCCACAAATGAAGTATATTTATAATCGTACACGTTTTGAAAACGCTTGACTATATTTGCTTCTCAACTCTTACAGGTAATGAACCTTTTGCAAAAGGGAAATAAAGCGCGTACGGTTGAGCCTACCGCGATGAATAAAACGTCATCGCGTAGTCATGCATTACTCAGTGTGACCGTGCGACACACGACCGCACTGGATTCAACCGATCACCTGCGGATGAAAGTACGACAGGGCAAATTGTTCATGATTGATTTGGCTGGCTCCGAGCGGGCGAATAAGACGAAGAATCGCGGAAAGCGTTTGCAGGAAGGCGCCCACATAAATCGCTCGCTGCTCGCGTTGGGCAATTGCATTAATGCGCTGAGCGGCGGTGCGCGCTATGTAAACTATCGCGATTCGAAATTGACGCGTTTGCTAAAGGAAGCGCTCAGTGGTAACAGTAAGACCGTGATGATTGCTCAAGTGAGTCCTGCGTCCAGTCAGCGGGATGAATCCCGCAACACGTTGATTTATGCGGATCGTGCCAACCACATCTCCAACAAGGTGGAACGTACGGTCTTAGACGTTAACTACCATGTCAATCAGTATCAGACTGTCATCACCGAACTACGCGATGAGATTTCACGCTTGCGGCAGAAGATGACCGAGGAGAGGCCGCGTTCCGCCGATGTGCGCTTGAATGCTGAGCAGCGCACGGCAGAAGTTAAGAACATCCGCGAACAGATCGTCGAGACGTTCAAAACGCAGATGAAACTGCGCCGCAAACTGATGGAAATTGATTCGCACCTTCTTGGACTTGGAATGGAAGCGGAACGTCAGCATCTTGTTATCTCGAATTGGGAGAGCCGCAATAATAAGCTGTACAAGAACACGCTGAATATGTCACGCGCCCAAACGCAGCAATCCATAAGAAGGCGGCAATTGGGTACTGCTGACAGTTTCCGGTCGGCAGGACACGACGAGGAAGATGCATTCGACGACGACAATGAAGGCGAGCTGGCTGTTCAGCAGGCATGGGGAGAACTTGCTGAAATCGAACGGGAGCAAGAGAAATGGTCCGATTTACGGACAAATATTGAGGAAAAGTTGGAAGCCTGCAGGCAGCGAGGCGTTGAGCTGGAGGACGTATGTAACTTTATTTATCCCATAATAGTCTGAAACTTACGATGCGAATATCATGTTATTCTTTCCAGAAACTTCCTGCATTATTATCATCAGACGACGAAAGGGAAATTTTAGCGCTGATGTGTCGCGTGCATGAACTCGAAGCTGATAAAATGGCTCTTCAATCAGAGAGATTAGTTCGGCAACATGAACTTCGACGACGCGATTTGGTCATCCTGCGCTACGACAGGCAGCGGCAATTATGCGAAGAAATAATAACGCGTCAACGGCAGTTGATGGAAGGTAATTCGTCAATAAAGAGACGAAAGATTTATGAAAGCCAGCATGATTTGATTTATTCCAGAGGGCAAACTCAAGTTACCCCCGGATCTGCAAGAGCTATACCTAATCTATCAGCAGGAGATTCACGCATCCACATACGCTGATTACTCAATATCTTCACTAATGACACCAGATAGCAAATTGCCGCCGATAAGCAAGATGTAAGTGCGTCGCTTGGTATCCATCTAAAGCCGCGCGTATAATCGATGAAGACTTTGTGAGATTGGCATGTCAGCCGTTTACTGTAATAAAGGACATCTATGAAATTGATTGAATATATTGCCTATAAACTTTTCATTGATCAATATTTGATGTGCGCCGAGGCGCGATGTCTCTATTTCGTATTCTCCGTTTTTAAACATGCGCTCATCAAATATGCATAAATAATTCATTCATCTTCGGCGATGATAAATGATGGTTGCACTGATATCGATCATTTAGTTACAGCGATCCGATGTTTCGGAAGGGTGCTTCGAGCGGCGACAACGGAACGGGTAATTCGCCGCCCTCGTCGGCCGAAAGCGACATGGACCCGCTGCCACAGCTTAACGATTCAAGCGTTGACCGCGTCATGGGCATGCCCGTTTCACGACCTGGTCTTGGCATGCGTTTGCCGCCGCTGCCACCCAGTCCGCCGATCCGTATCGCACGCAACAACAATTCAAGTTCGAGGTAAGTAATCAATGCGCGTAGGAAACGACCATCCCCGTTTTTACTAACGAAAACTTCTCAATTGCAGCAGCACAGGCAGCATTCCTGGTATGCGACGTGCCGTGAGCGAAAACATTCTCAACGAAGAGTCTAAATAGTTATATTTTTGCTAAACTATCCTGCGTGTGCATGTTGAATTCTACCATAGAAATTTAATTTTTACTAATTAGGCTGTAACTTTACGGGGCGGCTTTTTTTATTGCCTTTGCGGAGACCATCATTTCCCCGAGACGTTTTCCCCTTTAATTAATGAGTTTTGTTTGGCCATACCTTAATAAAACTGTACTCATATCTTTTACTAGTCCTTCTTCGTGTTGGACCGTATCGTCGGGTCAACTCAACAACGAAGTTGGATTAAATAAAAATATTGTTATCACATTTCACTGTTAGTGATTTGCAACGTATTTTTCATCCACAAAGGACAAGATGGACTATACATATTTTTATTAATAAACATTCTTAGGAGTACAATGTATGCGAATAATTTTAGAATAAGTAAACATAAATATTAAAACAAAGTCGTTCATATTCGATGACGCTCAATTCTAGAATGGGTCTGAAAGCGGGCGAAATTTTGGCAATATGCAAGTAGCAATGGCATCGTCAGTAGGAGAACTTGGCTTAGATACTGCGGCTGGTAGCATATCGACAAAAATGATATCTCGGCCTGGAACGATTGCAAGCATCTAAAACGCGCAACTCCACTAGTGCCTGCTAAAGCGAGAGGTATTCACAACACGTAGACGAAGGACCAGTAGAAAATATTGAAGATGAGGAAGGCTGTGGGAAATAGAAGGCGCGAACGCTTATCGATCCACTGGGCGATATCCTGAGGAGACATGGTCGTCCAGCGGGAAACGGAATTGTCATCACTGAGCGTTGACCGGATTGCTACCGTTACCGAGTCGCTTTCTCGACGTCGGTCATTTGGTATGAGATCATCTTCGCTCTGCATGGTGATTGTCGGTACGTTTATGCTATGATAACTCTGCAAATTATCAAAGTCCAGCATGAAATGCAATTGCTTTCTCATAAGATTCAGTTAAACTTACGTTCACAGTGAGGTAATTGTTATCAAGCGTGGAACGATTGCTGTTACCATATAAGCTGGAGCACGAATGGGACTTGTGTAGATTACTAGCGGACAGCGAACGTTGCAGGTCTCGTCGAGCTAACTTCGGTGTGAGTGTTGATTTAAGAATATATTTGCTGTTTACCTTTTTTAGCTCGATTTGTTTTCTGTAAATTGCAAACGCGAAATTAGCATCATTAACTCCTGCTTAGGGGGTTATTTGGCTTACTTTCTACGCCAGATGATATTCACGAAAGCAAACTCCGCCATGGACGCGAATATAAACATGGTACACCCGAGAAACCAAATTTCATTCGCCTTGATGTACGAAACCTTTGGCAGGCTTTTGCTTTGCCCAGAGGCAAGTGTGATAAACGACAGCATCGTCGACGTCCCCAGCGTGACGCGCGGTGCGGTATTATCGGCCTGTAACCAGAAGGTGACCCACGACGTGGCTACCAAGAGCATCGATGGAATAAAATAGTCCATAATGTAGTAACCGATCTCACGGGACAGTTGGAAATTGAAGACTAAATTCGTAAATTTTCCAATAAATGCGCCCGACCGTGCAAGACTTGCATTGACCAAACTAGCGCTTGTCCATTGCTTAGTCAATCGAAATTCAGTCAAGTGCAACTGCTGGGCGACCGATACAGGATTATCATCTTCCCATAGAAGTACCAGGTCTGAAGCATTGTATGTCCCTGCGAGCAATATTTGATGTTGCAATTATAAAATTTGTCTACACAGATTTAGGCTCATACTTACAGCTACGAAAATTCACATCACAGATTTGTTCATCGAATGGAAACTTCTTGAGGTCCATCCAGCAGTAAATCGTGGCCGTCATTCGATATGAATAGATTACATTGCCTTCGGGACTTATACTCACAAAGATATCCTTTCCCTCCAGGCCCATGATGCTGGTATCGCGTTCATTGTAGATTACAAGATGTGGAATCCAGATTTTATCACGCAATTTGACGTCGCCGATCATATATCCGCGCTTCGGCGAAATCATCTGGTAGTCCAAACGCATATCGAGATACTTAAGCTGCACGAGCATATGCATCTTAAATTGTAGCTGGTCGACAGCTTCAATGTGTCGGATATCGACAAGCATTCTGACGGGCAGTGGTTGGTCAGTGATCGGTTTAACATGTCGGTCGTAACGACACCCAGCTGTGAGCTTAGTGGAGAATTGATCCTGGCTCAGTTTATCCGCATTCGGACCGATCGTACAATCATCATCGCTCACAGGTGCCGGATTGCTGCTCAAATGTGTGGTGGTACTTTGTGTAGGGATTTGAATGGGGGCATTTTCATAGCCGGTCGTCGTTTCTGCGCTCGTCGACGATATTCCAATGGGAATCGTAGCTGGTGCGCTACAGGTTTGCAGTTGGTGAGTAAAATATGCGAACAATATTCTACAACTATAATTACCAATAGTTTAGCCAAATGATCAGGGCGAGTAATGATGAAGTGGTGTGATGGTGATCCATTTCACTTATCTGAATCACTTTCACTCTGGCAATTGCGACACAGCGACTTCCTGTGTACGGAATAATTGATGCGCCACTAGTGGAGTGGAACTGCGATCACCCGCACGATCTGTTCGAGATGCTGTGCCACGCTAATCTGCCATTGTAATTCGCGCCGCGGCGACTTTTATAAGAATGATTAGCGTACAGTTTTGCGGTCCACATTGCCCGGCCGACGCGAGACTCGCGCGTCTTTAAACGCAACGCGCTGATCACGCCAGCAGCCCTGAGCCGAGGTGGCCAGTCCGATGTGCGACGCATTTTCATTAAGTCGACCGCACCATCGATATTCATCAAAAGCGTATTCGCAACAATGCCAAACAAGAGTGGAACGTGTTTAATCATCGCCGCATCGCCAGCCGTGGCGAATTTCCACTGGTGCAAGTTTAGCATAAAATCCGAGTCGTCCGAGCTCGCAGCGCAAATACAATCGATTTTGATCGATTTTTATTATGTCGCTAATTCACACGCTGATTGTTTACTTACTTATTGTGAATCCTCCGTCGCTCTTATCAATCACCTATAGCCGTGTGTTTCACGTCAAGTATATCAACATCCTCTCCCGCTCACGATAAATAATCAAAATTATGTGAATGCGAACTTAATTAATTCCAAGCGCGTTTTCCGCGCAAGTAGTTGCTGTTGCCAAGCGGAATAGCTCGCTGTTGTCGCCGAATTGAACTAGTACACAACAAACATGATCTCTAATTACGATCACCTGCGCTGCGCTATAAGTTTCAAAGTAGATCGTCGAAGAAAGATCATCGAATTGTGACATAATGCGTCATATTATCTAATCACATGATGCGCCATTCTTGATGAGCATAATACGTATCATAAGTTTTATCATCCGATTCGATCATCCCCGTCTGCCGGAGGCGCTCAAACAGGTACGAGGATGCGTTTCCCACGCTAATGCGTTCGTCGATAAGGCATCTCGGCAATTGTGACTGTTTAAATAAATTTCATTGTTTAGTCATCTAAAATAGAATTACTCACTGCTGTAATTTGTATTGAGTGCTATTATTTATTGAACGGCCACAATTATTACGATGCGCGACTGTTTACGAAATTCGATTCGGCTCTGTTTGTTAAGCGCTTTTCACGATGTGTAAACGCAAGCGAATTTTGCAATGTTTCCATCTTGTTGCTCGCCGAGAAGCACCGAGAAGCACCTTCGCGTGACCATTAATTAAACATACGCTTCACGCGCGTCGCGCTATCACCGCCGAAGAATAAATTTGCATTGGCGCAATACAAATATGCGAAGACCGCTGCGCGCGGTAAAGCTTGCTCACGGCTCTCTTATTTCTCGCGGCGTGCAGCACGATTAGCGTTTGTTTGCAATCGACGTGCGATGCGTATTACATTGAGCCAAATATCATTGGTAAATATTGCTTTGTTTTACCAATTGGACAAACACGTGCTTCACGCGACACCTCAACACAGCGCGCTGCAGCGGCAGCAAAGCGTGAATGGTGCTCGCTGGCTGAGTGCGAACGATTTTTTCAAATATGTATAGAATTAGACTAACAATATTTCCACTAATCGTAAGTACAAAATGATTCATGGGCATTCACAAGGATTCGTCTGATAAATAAAACGCCTAATTGAATCCTCTATCATAATAAACGCGTGGAATTAGTGCAAGTTTTATAAATAAACAAAACTCATTAAGTTTGCTCATTCGCGCGAGTTGGATATATCGTGAACCGGTAAACATCGAAGCTGTTGTAGGATATGCAAATGCCTTTGCAGAAATATTCAAAGAAATTGCATGACGATTTTGAAGTACTCGGTTATATTTTTAGATCTGATTTGAAGCCATTAATACAATTTCGATTTCAATCACTTAATCTGATTATGAATTTTAGACATGCAAATTTGCAAGTCATAAAGCGTAGTTATTTTTGGACGTTTGTGTAGTTGTGGCAATTAAATTAGCACATGTATTATTGAATACCGATGTTATTTAAAGCGACGACTTCAGTAGTGACGACGTTCGTACGTAATACTTAATTTGAATTTGCTAATTAATTAAATGAATGTGGACTACAAATAAACATGCTCCCGATAATATTGTGATAACGATCGAATTAACATTCTATTTCTCCATGAATAAATTCACTACCACAATAGACATTCGCCAAGCGCATTTTTAAAGCTTTGCTTTCTATTAGATATTTGTAGAGAGCTTCTGCGATGTGAAGTACAGATAATTAATCTTAATTGTGATATCAATTTCATTCATTTACCTACAATTCAATTTCAGCTCCAATTCTAGTTATGCGTGTTATAATTATTTATTTATAAATAACGCGCTGACTAAAATCTCAGTTGATTTTTAACCATTACTTTAATCTAAATACAAATCATATCATATGATAAATGTGATGCGATAGGATGGTCACATAAAATGAGTAGATTCGACACATAGTTTCAATTATATTTTTAAGCATGTGCAATTCCCGAATAAAGCGAGAAAACTTTCAAAATGGCTGTATGAGTTTTTATCGAGTGCCTCTTCCAACCAGCTGAAACCCAATTATAAAACTTATTTTGAACGCCATTCAAACGCCATAATATTTCGAATACAAAGTGAAAAATATAATAATCTTAACGAAGGACAATAAATATATTTCAGATTATTTAATGTTGATTAATGTACTACAATATAATATGCACTAATTTTAGTGCTTGTTAATTTTATTTTTATTGCAGTTTGCATTGAATTTATTCAGATAAACGGATTAAAGACATAATTTTAGTCAACGTCACTCTAATATAATAAAACTATTTATTCCAACAATGCTACATTTCAATACCAGGAAAAACAACGATAGAAAATATTGGTTTCATATGCATCGCCCTGGTTTTAGCGATAAGTTTCAAACAATTGGCAACGTTGGGTCTTTGAATAGCTCGTTTCGTCGAAGCTCGACGTTTCATTCAAATTGAATGCAAGTGTTCGCTGAGATTATATCCGGTCTTTGTTCGTTCTCCATTTTGTGTCCGAGTAAAAAAGAATACCTCTAATCAACTGGTAAACCAGTTTCAAACGCAGCTGTGGACCGCCCATATTTGGACTTAACCCAAATTTTTATACGATTCTAACCCTCTATATAAGGCACCCCGACATATCTTGGTTCATATTCAGTAGAGTAGCAGTGCTTGAAACGGAATGTTTATTATCAAGGAAGTAAGTTGAGGTTTAAGGTGGTCAATTGGATAAAAATAATTAATTAAAATCAATTATAGATAACTATCGATGGTTTTGGCTGTTTTACACAGCGATTAGTCATAAAAAAATGTTATCCGTGCGTCAATCAAATAGTGGGTGTTCGTGCCGGAGATGGTGTCAACGTGTTGGCGGGTAAGCAATACGAAGCACCATCACCATATACATAAACATCCTCCTTCTTCTCGTTTTTATAGCCATCGAATTTGTCTTTACCGGCGAAAATTCGCGTTTGGCGCCAACCTTAAAGAATTTCTATAGACACCACCACAATCCTAGAATTACAAAAGGACACGTCGAGATTGTCCTCACCATTATAGACAAGCATCGTCTACCGGTAAGTTTTATTGTTGAGTAGTTAAATCGTAATTTAGATTTATACTCTGCAATAAAACGCAGATTCCTGGGAAAGAAGTTCGGCTGGTGCGAACGATTACTGAACGTTTATCGATGCTGGAGATGGATGGGCGCCCGATAACGTTCGATCAATTGACCCGGTTCTTTATGGATAATGGATACGTTATACCATTTCCCAACTACCTAATGTTGAACCAAAATACTGTAAGTGTGCCTGTGTTATAATGTGCAGAACTGTATAATTTAAAGTATAAGTTGCGATATTCAGTTGGCTAACATGGCGACGCAGACGGAGCCAGAGCGACTTCGAATGTTTATGGCTTTTACTGGTTCAACCACGTTTCAAATAGATAATACAAGTTTGCGCCAATTATTCAAGATACATAATTCGGAATTGGACGCATTTGCCAAAAAAATTGAGACTTATGGTGGCTATAAAGCCAGACTTCAAACGTGCTTGAATCGCTATCACGATGCAGTTGAACTGAAGATCAAGAAGTCATCATTGGAGTATTACCTTAATAAGAAGGAGTGCGAGGTGATTCAAATGCAATTGAAAAAATTGGAATTTAAATATAAGCAGACGGTTGACTTACTTACATTATTCGAAACCGAAGTGACCAGCACCGGAAATTACGAGCGCGCGTTAAATAAGTCTAAGGCGGAAGTAGAAACCATGCGTTCAATTTTAACAACTGTTGATGACCTTATCCGGAAGCGAACTGAGTCAAGAGATGCACTGGAATCTAAGATCCAAGATTCTCTAAAAACATTAAGTGGGCCTCGCCCAAAGTCACACAAGTCAATGCTACAGATTACGCGCCTATCGCGCCAGATTTCGGACATTAATTCTGAACTTAAAATAGTCAATGAAAAAATTGCGAAAACGGTAATAGAACATAATCTATCCGAATTGAAGACTCCTGACGAAAGGGAAGAATATCTAGAAAAGGCGAAGATATTTCAAAGTTCGGTTGATGCACCAGACTCTTCCAATGCTATGATGAAGCGATTCTTGAGGTAACATGATGATGATTTGTTGTAAATAACTATTCTGACGTCTATATGCATTTTAGCCAGGCGAGAATCATCTTGGACGAAACCGTTGGAACAATGGAAAAACGTAAGTAACCACTTTGACTTTGTAAACTAGTTTGAAAGAATTAATTTTCAATATGTAACATTTTAGGTCGGCAAGAAGCATGCGAGAAATTAGCATGTCAAAAGCAAAGGATTATGGAGCAGGCACTCAAAAAGGAAAAACTGCAACAAGCGGAAGTTCAGTAAGAATCAGTTACCTATATTGAAGTTGAGTGAAATTGTAAGCATTTGCGTTTTCTTCGTTTAGGAAAGCTGGGCATAGAATGAAGGAATTACATCAATCGTACATCGCGGAGAAAGAACAATTCGAGAAAGCGAAAAAATTATATGAGCAGTCAACACCAACAGATATTAAAATTGCAAACCAAACAATTGCAATTATCTTTGAGAAGATTGGCAGTGAGGAAACTGAACTAGACGTAAATTTCTATGGCATGCTTATTGACATATTTCACTGCCCCGTCGAATTAGCACCGGTAATAGACATGCTAGCTGCGGATACACTTTATAGATTTGTTGTGCAAACGTCAAGAGTCGCTATCAAATTATTAGACTTTCAACAACAGTTCCAATTACCCGGACACCTGCGGTTTTTGGTTCTCGACCAATTTGAGGATACTGATATTCCTTATCCTGAAGAATACTGTGTCGGCGCAGTAAGTTCAGATTGAAACTAGTTTACTAATAGTGATTTACTAATCATAAATTGATTTAGGACATGGTGCCCTTAATGCATATACTTGGTTATACTACGACATTTAAACCACTTATCAATGGTATTTTGGGCAATGTAATCATATGCCAAAACGGCGACCAAGTTGAGCCGCCATGCGAACTTATTGGTACATATAAATTTCTCATGCAGGAGAATGCTATCTGGGACTTAGATGGTCGAATCGTGATTGGTATATTAGACAGAGAGGCGCCGATCGTAAAGGCCTCACGTTGCCGGGAGCATTATTACAAATGCGAGGATATGAAAGCTCTCTGCGATGCCCAAAATGAACGATACGAGAAAGAAGTTGCCGCTCAAAAAAAGATACTAACCTTAATTGAAAGCGTAAAGGAAGACTATGAGCGGATAAAGAGTGAAAAGGGCGATTATCTAGTGAATTTAGACATTCACAAGGATACCATAAATTTATTAAAGACATTCAGGCGCCCATTTGATGATACGCTTAAAAAACATTGCCTGCACGTGGAAGCGTTTGGAGAGCGACTTAAGAAAGTCCCAAACTACTTTGAATCGAGCTGTGTGTCCGCAATGAGCCTCCTCACGAAGTTTCAAAAACTATTGAAGAAAACTAGATTTGCTCCTGAACCATCCGCGACTAATTCGGCTGATAATGATGTATATGCTGTTATCTGCATGAGACGTAAAAAGATACAAGAATATATACGGAAGTTACGCGTGCGCCGAGATGAACTTATCAGGGAGGCGCGTTCTGATACCTTAAAAGAGGAATCATCAGATGTACAGGCAATGATATACGAAATAGGACTGTTGGACATGGATATTGTTTGCTTTATGGATGTTGCTGCCTATTTGCGACACATTTTCAATGGCGTTATCGATACGGAAAAGCTACTGTTTGCGCATCTTCGGCACCACCAGAGCATTTTAAATTTATTGCAAAACTCCCTCAAAGCAGTTAACGCTGCGGTAGTGGACTTTACTGAGGTGTACGATAAATTAGCTCTCGATCTTGACGAAAAAATGTTAGCCAACTCTGACTTTACATTTGATGATACGTTTTTGAATTTCGATTGCATGGATATGCAAAAGGTATGTTCATATAATTCGTCAATGTTGTATAAATTTTTATCTTTTCTAGATCAAGGCAGAATTGGTTACCATTACTCAGACGTTGCGCAACTATGCAGATCCATATTTGAACAAATCTATCAACGAATTTAGATACGTAAGTCAGCAAATGCAGCTCTTCAAAGACTCCGCGGAAATGATCAAACTCCGTATGGTATTTGAGCACTTATTGGAGAGGATAGAGTCGCAGGATTTGACGATATTTCGAAGCCACTTTAAAACATTCGCAGAAGGCCTGCAAGAAAATTTCAAACGTCTTGCACCTCGTGGTGACATTCATATCTACCTAAACGAATCAACCCGTATCAACGCTGGTAATTCAATATGGAGTTATTATTCAGGAATTGGACTTCACGTTTCGTTTCATGAGAAACATCGCATATTGTTCCGTACGCGGATGTTGACTTTTGAGCAGCGGTTGCTCACTGGTCTAGCTATTTTATGTACGATGATCTCAAAAGGAGAGGCACCCTTTGTGTTACTGGAAAATGTGGATAGATTTATTTCCGAAAGGAATATGCCAACGATTGCGCAGATGATACTTGAATTATCTGAGCGTACACAATTTTTTATTGTTAGTAGACACTCGCACGTCATGGTGGCCGCAGGCTGTTATATCTCTATTCACTGGCATGGTGATTTGATGTGCATTGCTTCGATCAATTATACGGAAATATTAAGTTTACTTCAAGTAATTAGGAGAACACGCGCATCGGGCTGTATCGATTATGATCCATTTTGTACGTCATATGATATGTTGGAAGGAGTTTGCTACTTACAGCATTTGTGAGAGATCATTGTTGAAGCTATGCACCTCAAGATATTAATATAAAAGTAAACAATTAATCTAAACATTTTATTATTAATAATCATTACATTGTCTTGTTTCCTTGGCGGATTACCTTCGACCATCTTGAATGGAATTCACAATCTATCCAAAGAATTTGACAAATAATGTGTATAATGCAGTTTCCGCGATTCAATTAGTTTCACATTATCCAATAATTGATATTTTAAAATAAATATATTGATTATAATATCAAAACTGTATTGATTCCAAGGGCAAAGTTCTACTGATTTGATTGATAACGTTTTTGTGTTTGGCGGTACGCACAACCTCTTATTCGATCAGATAATTTCTCGATCATAATAGATTATTTACTTCAAACAGTGGAAGTCTGATAATGCTAATTATTTATACTCCAATTTCACGGATAAATGGAATTAGTGCGATGTTGGCTATCATTCTGCTAGTTTCGTCAGCAGGATTCTGCTTAGCAATTAGCGAGCATGAATCATCACGTGCGTTCGTGTATCAGTTATAGTCTGCACTAACTAAATTGTCTTTTGCTTCTAGCAATCCCAGATCTACGCTATCTGGATGAAAATATAAATCCATGTGATGACTTTTATGCATTCACTTGCGGCAACTTTCCAAGTGTGCATCCTCGACCCGACAAAGAACCAGTATGGGATAATTTTGCTATACTGCAACGGGATATTCACATGCTGGCTAAAGGTATGCATGTCACTCGTTTTTTATACATGCCTCAGTATTTCTCTACTGTTGTAGATATCCTGGAGACGGAACGCGTACCAAACGAACGGCGCGCTCTACAGAAGGCTAAAGCATTCTACACGGGATGCATGGATGTTTTGTACGCTGAAAACCTAAACAGCCCACAGCTCGATGTACTTGCCAAACTTGGAAATTGGCCAGTTATCACCGAAAGAGCTGAGCCGTCGAGCGCAAAACTGTCATGGAATCAACTTGCCAAAATCACAGCCATTTATGGGATTCCGTTCATGCTCGCAATCAGTGCGGAGCCAGCACTTTTCAATGGCACGCAGATCGCGGTTACCGTAAGCGCTTAAAATATACATAAAATCGATATTCCGCAACGGCCACCCTGTTGCAAATAGATTCAGTCCGACACGCTGCGGAATCCGGAAGCCTCAGGTGTCAGAGCTGAGTTGCCCACAGATCCCCACAGTTATTTGTTTGCCGCCGTCGCCGCCACCACGGAGAGTCGTGAGAATCAAGGACGCGTAGATCTGCCCTACTTGAAATTTTTGACAAGGGCTGCTTTCCATCTTAGAAGTTTGATGCATGAGCACGCAAGCGACGCTCATATTGTATATGAATTGAGGGAAACTGTGGACTTTATGAAGAACATAAGTACCGGAGACGTAACAGATCATTTTTGAGTTAATTAATCGCGTGCATTCTAGTCGGCTATATTTTTACAGATTGTACAACACGGAACGCAAGTGCCTGTTCTTTCAGCTGATCTAAGCGTAAGAAAGCTGCAGAATTGGACTGATGCGATTTTTGGCAATGATTTTGTATGATTTCTATAATCTAATATGCATTAATACTAATCGAAATCTATTTTAATTCCTAGATCAACTGGACAACATATTTAAATACTCTAATGCAACCTGCACAAAGCCATGTCACGGACGATACGCCTTTACTGATCAGTAGGGCCGAGGACCTTTTTGGCATTCTAAGCTTGTACAAAACGTCAACAGCGAGTCAGCTTAAGAACTATGTTATGGCAAGATTGCTCACTCATATGGCACCTGATAGTCATGCATTCATGCGCCATGAATGGGAACTGTTTGCTGAAGCAAATAACAGCACCGTCTTTTCTAGGTGACAGTGAGCTCGTTGGTACGCCGCGTAAAAATAATGCTGGACTATCATTTTCAGAGACGACTATTGTGTACGGAAAACGCTCGGATATAAAAGCAATATTGACTTCGCTCTTGCGGTTACGTACGCATATCAGCAATTCCACTTCAACATCAATAAGCTAGAGAAGGTATAATACAGTGCCCATTGATGTATGATACTGAACTATTAACACTCTTAGACGGCAGAAATGGTGAGCGATCTGCATGAAATATTTATGGACATATTGAGTGAATCGTCATGGATGGACGACACGTCCAAGAGTCACGCATTGGAGAAAGCGAAAAAGATGATCGCCATGATTGGCTATCCTGACGAGATAGAAGACGAAGCGCCATTGAATAAGTTTTACGACAGTCTTAAAGTATGTACCTGGGACCATTTTGGAAATTCGCAACGTTTACGCGTATTCGATCAACAGCGAAAGTTTAAAGAGGTGGGAAAATCAAAGAGGCGGAATGTGTAAGTTACCTCTGCGCCTGGAAATATCTATGGCTAGAAATAATCATGTTTCAGATGGAATGTTTCTCCGCTAGTCGTCAACGCCTTCTATTATGCGGGGTACAATCGCATTCGTGCGTTAAGCTGATAATAAGCAATAGAATTATGAATAACTCCATTCTAATTTAGTTATACCTATCAGCATTTTGAATCCAATCTTTTTCAATGGCGATATTGCCGCACTGGATTATGGACGATTGGGCGCTGTGATTGGACATGAAATCATACACGGTTTCGACATGTCCGGTAAGAACTACGATGGCGATGGTACTTTTCAAAGAACCGGTTGGTGGACACCCGAGACGAAAGATGCATTCGAGAAGAAAGCGGAATGTTTTCGGAAACAGTTCAATGCTTACTATATCGACGAGATTGATTCTTACGTGCGATGGGTTCATCACTGAAATAACATTACATGTTTAATACCTATGATTAATTTCCAGGTAAATGGTACGAACACAATGAACGAGAACCTGGCAGATAGCGGCGGTTTGCGCGTTGCATACCATGCATTCCAACGATGGCAGCAAATAGATCAAGATAATCGTAAAGCGCATTCGACCACCTATACAAACGAGCAACTCTTCTTTATCGGCTACGGAACGGTGAGCCGTATATTGCTCTCTGCATCAAAGCATGCAATTTATCATTAAATTAATTTGTCATAGATGTGGTGCGCTAGTGAAACGGATAGGTACAAGTCCATAATGAATGCGAATGGCAGCTATGCACCAAGCAAATACCGTGTTATCGGTGCGGTCAGTAATATGAATGAATTTGCGGCAGCATTTCACTGCCCACGAGGATCCAAGATGAACCCCGTTGATAAATGCGTTCTGTGGTAACACACAACAAAATAAACGCATTTTCTATTATCAGCCAATAATCCAGGCTGAATAGATTTAATTCTATTTCATTAGATGAACACGCAATATTGTGAATTTAAGTTGTGCAAAGCGTTAATAATAAAAACAACGAAAACCCGTATTTATATGCGCTACCGCTACATTGATTTAATGCCCTGATTGCTAATGCGGCGAATACAAACTTGTGCTTTGAACTGCTTTGCACAAGTACGCAATCTCGCTCGAACGGCTGCTAATTGACGCGCATCCCTAGATGATAACATTTGCTTGTGATGATCAGCATGCAACCGCTGCAATTAAGGCATCATCAGTACGTTTGCATCGAGCAGAATTACTAACGGAATTTAATTAATTTGATGAATCGGTTATTAAATTTACAACCTTGTAGTTGCGAAAGTAATTCATTTCTATCAAAATAGCAAATTGTTGAACTGTTGGCGTATCGTCCGCATCTCTAAATCTTTCAATCTAGCGAGTGAATAATCTTGTTCAGCATCGTAAATTGACGATACGTGATTCTTGTACAAACGCGCCTCTGAAGTTTTAAGCTTCGCCAACACAAGTTGTTGTCGCGTTGTCCTGAAACGACAGTTGAACAATGCAGTCGAACTGCAGTTGCATTGCCGAGCAGAATAATAAGTTTAGCAACCTGAATTTAATGTAAACAAAGCGTGATGCGAAGTATGCATCATGCTGCTTGCGTTACGGAAAACACTCAATTTCAATTTAATCGATAAAACTGTCTGAGGAGTTGGGAAATCTCCAAAAAGGCACGCAGCACGACAAAAGCTTTTAGCGTGCCATGTGACTTCACTACCGCCGCCGTTACCACCGCCACTGCTGCTGCCAAAGCGGTTCGAGGTCAACTCCACGTATTTAGTTCGTGCTTGAAAAGTCTTGATGGCAACAGAAACTAACAAGGAGCCTAAATAAAAAACAACTAAAATAAAAAGCTGGAATGCTCTCCAGAGACGAGTAGGTGCATCTTAGTTTAGTACACGATTAATAGAAAATCTTTGCTGGATTAATTAT
The DNA here is from genome assembly GCA_030264675.1 of Anaulacaspis nigra. Lineage (NCBI taxonomy): Eukaryota > Metazoa > Arthropoda > Insecta > Coleoptera > Staphylinidae > Anaulacaspis > Anaulacaspis nigra. The sequence goes on from JARJDV010012412.1 coordinate 25,654, forward strand.
CGAAGCACAAAACCCACTTTCTATCCTCGAGGGGCTGTTTTATAGAGTCGCAAACGCATTCCTGTCCTTAGAACGTTTCAGGAAAGTGCACACTACAATAGGCAGACAAGCGCCAGAATCATAGTTTGGAATACAGATAGAAAACGCTCTGTCTATCACAACTAAATATTTATTTAAATATTGCTACAAGTATCAGGATTAAGTTCAAAGGCAAATTAAACCTTTATATCTTGGCAATCAGATGTGTAATATATCAAATTTTGTTATTTTAAAATTGAATTCTCTAATCACACATTACTTGCATATTATGTAATAATCATTGATTCGTAAGATAAACAACATTCTGTGGGATTTGTGTTGACGCTAAATATAATACATATACCTACTCTGTTGTGGTGCATGACATAATACAATAAAGACAAAGAAACTTCCTTTAAGATTCCTTATTGATTTGAAGCAACGTGACAATGTGGGAACCAACCGATGCGATAATGCCAGTAAGCAACGCGTTGTCACAATTGAAAAAACCAGCTGCACTGAAAACGACTCGATTGTCGAGCACGGCTGCATGCAGGATGGCGATCAGGTCCTGCCGATGTTGATCCTGGCTGACGAGCACGATGCGCAACTTGAAGATAGCGAGTTTCAGGCGTTCGTGGGCCGCGCGCGTGCCTCCGAACGAACGCAGAATAAAGAAAATGCTTTGCTGAAATCAAATCAATCACGAGCAATCAATTGAAGCGCCGCTCCAGGCCCTGCGACACTGACTTACGACTAACAGCAGCGCCCACATGGAGCACAGGACAATCAGGTCGAATCCAAATTGCTTCATTAGGTATTTGTTGCCAGGTTGAACAGAATATAAAATGCCCAAATTGAGCGCCTCGATCACCTCGGACATTATGTTGATCGCTAACAACAGCAGGCACGGTCCGAATAAATCGCTGAACGCCATCAACGCTTGCAAGAAGTCCTGATAGGCGACTGCGACATGCAAAAGTTTCTGCTCGCTAATGCACGTAGGCGGCAAGACGCGACCCTTGTAGCTTGCAATCTCGACCTGACGAACAACTTCCGCCAATTGCTCGAGACGGTTCGTAAAGCCCACCGTGACGTTCATGATGACGCAAGCCAGCAAATACACTAAGAAGTACTGGCACGATTGATGGATGTAGTACTTATGCGTGTGCATGCCGATGTTCCACAGCCAGACGTAGTTGTCGAAGCAGTACACAGCCAGATTCAAAACGAGCCCGGACAGATTCAGAAACACGACCTGCTTCATCGCGCCCGTGTCGGCGGCGTGAACGTAATCGAGGAGCATTCGATACTTTTCACGATGTCGTCGCGTGCCAACACCGAGCATTGCGAAGATGCACATGTTGAGCAGGCCGAGCATAATCCACTTGATACAATCGAGCGTCGCCACCGATTTCGCCAGGAACGGATAAACTCGCGTAAGACGGCCGTGAATCGAATAGCCAGCAAGCGCATAGTTCACGAGTGCAACAAACGTCACATAGCACTTGTATGCAATGGGGCGGCACGCGTTTCCGGGGCCTAACGCAAACAGTGATGTCACGCATGTAAATACGCTCGGATAACTTCTGTAGAACTTTCGCCACACTGACATCTTCTTCATCGGTCGGTGGTTATCCGCCGTCGATGCTTCACGCTTCACGCATTCCAGCCCCGAACGCTACTCGCTACTCATGCGTTTTTGATGATAATTCTTGGTTGTATGTGTATTTCTCTGTGGTGTTCGACAAATCTCATCGAGCCGAATCGAAGACTCTCTTAATCGTGTAAGCGTATCTATTGTTTCTACGCCATTTGGCTGAATGGCTTGTATTAGGGGCGTAATTACTACAAGACACATTGTTCAATGTTTCATGCCATTTTTTAATGGAAAGCCATTAAGCCGCGAGCGGAAATAACGCGGTACAATCAGTGGCAAAAAACGATAATGCCTTTCCAATTCGAACACCTGCGGACAGAAATGGAATGGATTGATGAATATGTGTAACATGCTTTTTTTTCAACACTTATCATATTTTCTCATCTCACCACTTTTATTTCGGCTGGTATTTAAAGGGAATGCATTCCTCTTCATTTACCCTCCGATGTCATTCGGAGCAGAATATCACTCAATTTTCCTATGAACTGGAATCGAACAACATTCACTGGCAATATACAACCCAAAGGGAAATGTTTGCCGCATGACATGCCAAAGTTTGCACTATATTTGTATTCACTTTGATGTTTATATCACGCATGAAATCAGTGCAAACGACGACACGACGACGACGTCGGCATGTGCCGTCATGGCGTCCAGAGAATACTCGAAAGATGTGCGAAGTTGGCGGCGCGCCCTCGAGCTTCTACATGCCAGATATTGACGTAGAAAGCTCACCGCGGATAATGTAATTAACACTATAAAGGCAGGGGTCTACCCCTTGCAAAACCTATCATAATTTATAACATAGTAATTGTATTACTTGCTGCATGACTTATTTATTTCATTCAAAGAGAGAAACATCAATGAACAATTGCAGCGAAGAGGTTTCCTACTACTTTGAGTAAGTAAGTGGGAAGCAGGTGCGTTGGCATTTTTTAATCGCTGATCCTCATTGTGATTATGCCAAATAGATCAACGTCGACACATGGAACGATGCGGGTCGCGCAGGCGGCGGCAGCGCGCGCCGCCACCAGCACGCGCCCGACTGTCCCGGCATGCTAGTCGTACACCAACCTGCGTGCCGTCAAGCTAGCTGCCTCCAGCTGCGAAAGATCGCCCGGCCAAACGTAAGTCTACTATTAAACTAAAACTAAGCCACATAGGACACGCTCAAACTTTATTACCGTCTATTGTCGCACTTGAACTTCACCCTCGCGTAATTATGCCTTTATTTCAAATATGCATGTAAGCCAGGCATTCATATAAAATGTGAGAATAGACGCCACGCATTTATATCTTCATCCCGCGAGAAATTTTACTGTCGTATAGGAAAACGCGCTCGAGATAGAAGCCCAACGCACATTTCACCTTATCGAGTAATAAAATTCCAGTTGAAGAATGAGGCGGCACACATCTCGGCTCGGTTTATTGTGATTGTCATACATGCGTGCAATACGTCAAGCAAATATTTATATTTATTGCTTCTAAGAGCAGACTGGAGCGCATGGACCTGCCAGATTTTCCACTTCAAATAATAATGATAATAATATTCTCGGGACATGCCTATAAATAAACTTGAATGACTTCGCATTATATGTGAAATAAATAATTGCTATCCGAATAAAAGAGTTTGGAACAATAATACCGCATAAATCGTAGAAACAAAATTGAATTGAATGGAGTGCCTGAATTGCCTGAATATTGCGTTTGCTGTTTTCTATGGTTGTCAAAGTAAAGCCATCATATTTTTAAACATGCCACCTGGTCAACCCTTGTTGCTAGCGAGTCTTTTCACCACTTGTTTTACTTGGATACGCCACACATCCAATTTTCTCGGAAAGCAAACAAACGTACGTAGTTAGCCATCAATTTCCGTTGGCTTGGCTTTGTAACTTTGATTCTTTTCACGCCGGCGGAAGTGAACGAGAATATTTTATATTAATCTTGCGCTGCGTAAATGTACATCAGTGGACATCAACATGAGCGGCGGCATCGAATGACTTGCGAGTAAGAAGATGATGACGTTAGTGCCAAACGCCGCTAGTCGGATTAGATTCTATCTGGACGTAAAAGCTTTCATGCGCACCGGAAACGCCAGCAACACGAATTAATCATATTTCAGATATTAATTTGTTCGCAAAATCAGCCCGACGTTGATACTAATTCTGTGAATTCGTGCCATGTCCAGCGCTATTACCTTAGGTATTCGCGCGTGCAATCTGTTAATAATGTTTACCCCAATCGAGAATCAATCACGATCAAATATTCATCCCGAACCACTGCTGAAATGTAAAATCGATGAGCGAATTTTAATGTGCATACCACGCATTTGGTGACTGCGTGTGCGTAAATAACGTTCCGCTTTTCAAAATTTTTGTGCAAAGAATAAAATCATGTGCGCAACCGAATATAAATCCCGAATAAACACTGGGGATTACATATTTTATTTTCGGGTGAATAGAAACACCGGTATTTATTCTGTTCAATGTTTTGTTAACTTCTAGCGACAAATACGTACACATTGAAATAATAAATAAATCAGGTTTTGTTAGTTCACTACATTAATGCATCATCAGCGTGTATGTTGTGCAAATTGAAATTTCAATCAATTCACATTTCGCTCGCGCAACAAGACTAATTGAAGCCTGCCATCGATGTGAGCGAGCATCGCGAGAATAATGCAATAGCGCACAATGCTTTTAACATTCATCTGTATAAGCAAATTTGGAATTTCAAACGTAATTAAATAGTATTTGCCCCGAAATGGTTTCACCACTCCCCTATTAATTACCACGTGAGGCTATTTCTGTCGCTCAGAAAGTTTATAATTAAAAAGTTTCCGCGGGTAATTGCAATTCGTATGGGCTATTTGTGGTATCAGATTAAAATGAGGAATGTCAAAGAGTGAGAGGGTGGAACTTTTTCAATTGAATCAACTTGATTGTGTCGCTATGCTGTGTACGCATGTTATTGCCGCCCGATGGGTGATATCCCTTTGCACTTGGGGCTTCGTTGCAGACGATTCCATTACTCGCGCGAATTTATTACGGATCGTAAGTGCATAACGATGCTGTCGACTTAATTAAAACGTTCACATATTGGAAATTGGAAAGCTAGTATAACGACACATAATCCGCTGTGTGCTTAGAATTTCAAGAGGTTTTAAACGGAAATGTGCATGAAATACTAAGCCATGCACACAATTTTTTTTAAATTTCAAAAGAGTAAAATAAGTTTCGTTACATATGCTTGTTTACATCAGCGCGCTGACGCTATAACGTATTTTTGTGTTGCCAACTGCACCACCATTTGTAAAGCCACCCAATTTAATCGTGCTACACTAGCACCCTAAGCAAATTCAGTTGTGTGCAGGTACGCGGCATACATTGAGGGGTTGCGTGAATAGAATATACAAACGAGTCGTTAGGACTGGCCAATATGGCCAATATCACAATGCGTTTATATTTTTAGCATCAACGTCGACAACCAGTTCTGGCAGTGATTTAACGGATGGTTCGTCCTTGCATCTGGAGGGTGACGTGCTCGTTGGTTCGATATGCTTATCAGCGCGCCAATTTCCTCTTACAGCTTTCCAAGCGTTAGGAAACGTGATGCAAAGTTTTAATTTTGACGTTTTTACTGCCTCATCGATTCGCATTATGCATGTTTGGCAGGAGCTAACAGTGTAACTTTTCGCAAAGCATTGAATTCTGCCGTGCAACTTATGAATTATAGCAGGATCTCGGATTGACTTGATTCATTCGCACTACTCCGGTGACGAGACCAATAAGATAACACATCAAAGCGTGCAGACAACGCTTAACGGAATTTTCTTCTTCCCACTACGAGCAACGGCACATTAATTACGTTGAGGATAATTAGCACTGCTACATCCCGCGTCCCGTTAATTACGCGAAAACAAAGCGCAATGATAACGAAGTTAGAGTTTGCGCGAGCTCTGGTAGTTGTTCAATTATTCAAATTCTCGTCGGAGATTAGAGAATGAACCAATCTTACTAAAATGAATTTTAAAATGCATAATCATAACGTAAATCGCAAGTTTTCCATTAACTAGATGAAATCGGTTTTGTAAATTGCAAGCAGTCGGAGAAAAATATTATTTCAAAATTCATTCTTAAAGATATGGCGTAGGGAATCACATAAAATTGTTACTCTGAAGCTTCAAATATTTGAATACGCAGGATGATAAAGCAGGCGAGCTTTGTGCGAAGGCCAGCACGGAAACATGCACCAGTTTCAGCGGGCGCTTCTGGCAACGGTGGCGGCGGCGTGATGAATAAATGACGAAAGATTTGCTTGTGGTACCTGCCAGTGTGCGGGCTGGATCTACTACTCTCCAACACTAAGCATCGCAGCAAACCATAATACATTCGTTTATGCACGCCACGAACAAAATGTGATTGTATCACTTCGTCCTAACTGACATTTGATGGCTTTTGTCACGTTCGTATGATATAATTACAATGAGCTCATTTAAATTACCTATTTTGCTCGAATTACACACTGCAAATTAGCTGATTGGAAGAGTAGCATATAATGTTTTACGCGCGCTTTCACAACAGATTTCATTTAATTGCGAGAAATAATTGCGACATTCACTTTTTGCTAATTACATAGATGTGTGTGAGGGAGGAATACGCTTGGCACACTAAGCCTCCGGCACATAAATCGCACACTGAACAATAGCGCGACGGAACGGCGGCAGCTCTCAGCGAAAAAAACATCCCGATGCGCATCCCCAACGTCGCCCGCCGCCTCCGCATTGTTGGTGCGTGATGAACGCACGTACACATGCCAACTCAATACTCCAGCTAGCGGCTGCCATGCATACAAATTTAGCGCGTGTTCGCTCTTTGCAAAACACGAATAAATGCAGCTTTCATTAAAAAAAGTTTCCAACTTTTCAAGTGCCCAATAAACGTCATTATAATCCGTATTGGAAATTTCAACAATTTTAATAAAGCGAAACTTTTTACTACTCACTAAATCCCACGCAATAATTCCATTCCATCAGCGGTTACACACCGGCCACAATTGTATGGTAGTGTTTAATCCTTGTTACTATTGCAGGATAATCAATTCTTCTTTGTGAAGTCCTCACACGGCGGAAGCAAACACGCGTGAGTTTGAATTTACACAGTGCCCACACACAAACCACAATAGCAGTCTTTCAACCAGAATAAATTTTCAGAGAACTCACACAGAACTTGGCTGCTATTTATTATTGACTGACTTTCGTGCTCCTCTATGTATGTGCAGGGGACATAAAATGTTTGCACACTTCCGGGAAAATCGTCTCGTTATCCAGCGTTCAATAAACGTAAAACTTTCAAATGAAAGCGAACGCTATAAATATGAGGGATAATTTTAATCTTTCTACGGCCATAAACTCGCACAAGTTCATTAGTTACCTTATAATATTGCATGTGACGCACGCATTTGCAATATAGACCGATTCATGACTGGCATTAATCAGGGCATTAAAAATTTTACGTAAGCGGTTTTATACGTTGGCAACTACAGAACGGACTAACAATAAGCACAAATTATCTGCACTAATCCCTGGCCTGTAGATGAAATAAATCAAGATTGTTGAATAAATACTTGCTTTATAACAAAATGTATTATAAGGGCTCATTCAAAATATGAACTGGTTCAGAACAATGCTATGCTAACGAAATGATAATATTATGGTTTCATAATTAATTAAATTTAATAAAATGAGCGTATTTCACGAGGAATTTCTACGTATTTTCATTTACTACGATAATTGCTGACGCACAATAATTATCGGAAAATAATTAGCCTAATTTCGTCCCGAAATAGGGATGCTGTCAGATCGCAGAAAAACGCCGCCTCCTCTTTAGGCGCATAATAAATGTCTGCTGCGCACTTTATTACACGAGCTGCTCCATTACGGCACGTACAAAATTCGAGTCTGCTTTCGAGTCCTTCGCGTACACGTGCGTAAGATAGAATGGTCAAAAACCTTTAATGAATCACATCGTACGCGTGATTGATGGTCGATCGAAATGTGTTTACAGATACGCAGCGCCAATTGAAATCGTCAGCCACGACGACAACAAGAAAGGAAGGAAGCAGAGAACAGCAAGCAGGATGCCCGTCGGTGGACGTGTCGCCGGCAAAGTTACCGGCATCATCTCGAATAACTTCAATGGTAGGTAGATTGCACCATCGAATGTCAATTCTGTCTATCTATCTATCTATCTATCTGGTGGTTATTGTTCGATGTATCCAATTGCCTCGAGCAGCCAATGTGTTGTATGTTCATTTTTCACTTCACAAAAGATATTTTGTCAGGAGAGTGTTGCTGGTTAAAAATTATAAATTCACTAGCGTGCAATGGTCTCGCTCAAAGACACGGAGTAATTAGAGCCATGTCAGGAACAACGCGCGGTTAGCGTATGCCCCTCGGTGTTTAATTAAATTCACACAAACTGCAATACTCGCAGGAAATGTGCGGCGAAAATCATTGTGTCTCGTTAAAATAAATTCTCTAAGTAATGATTGGATAATTTAATTTATTCTAGTATAATGAGCAATGCTTTAAAAATAAACTCATAAAATTTAGCATGATGCATGTACAACATTTCTAACAACTCCACAGTTTGCGCCGACTTCACTTAGAGTAAAATTCATTAAACGAAGAACTCGAAAGCGCGCTCATCGTCGTACAGACGATGCTAATTTCCCATTTGACCTTTGCAGCCTACATTTTTGCTTGACTACCTCTTGAATGAAATCATTTAAATTTTAATATTATTCCTGTAAATAAATGTTCCCTTTTTCATACGAAAATATTTCATTAAAGTCGCTGACGTCAGCACCTTTTTATACCTTCTATAATGAACAGACTATATATACCTACATCAGTTTATTTGCTCGCCAATGGCTTACGTTATATAAGTTTTAATGAAATGACGAGCAATGTTAATTTACCAATTCAGTTTGCTCACTTCTCATTGTCGTTTCATCCATTGAGTGTTTTCTTTTCCAATCGCATTCGAATATTAAACTCATTTGGTGGGCGCATGTTGTGTTTCGAACCGTTTGCTACATGGAGAGCAGAGTGGCTCGCGCGTGCAGTCCTTCGATTAACGCATTTGTTTACCAGCAAGACTAAAGTACGGACATACACGCTTCTTCGCAGGCCGCTCCTACCAAGGAATCAATGAAGAGATCATCTGGGTGAGCATCGGCATGGGTGTAACGATCGCCGTGCTCATTACACTCGCGCTGTGCTACATTTTGCGCGAGAAGTGCATCCAACGCCGCGAATACTACATCACGGCCTGAGTGGCTCCGCTATGAGCGGACCCACGATAATCCTACTATTTCCATTTCTATCTCGAACCGTATATTATACTTAACGGTAGGAATTCTTTCTGTTCGAACGTCAGTCGGCGTTTAGCCATTGCGCAAAACAAGACTGTGACTGATAACTCGTTCTGTTGACGATGTTAGCGATAGTGTTCACGCCAATCCACACTTCCTACTACATTCATTCCTTGCATTTTAAGATTAGCAACGAGCCCAACACTTCTACAACACGTTCTCGCGCAAACAAGTTTGACCAAAAGAAAAGTAGCATAAATTAGTTGAGCTTAAACAATGAACACTCAATTGATTGTGTTCTCTATGATAGCAATAAACGTGTAGCTGATTATTGAAAACAATTTCTCAACTTACGTGTTATAGAAGGCGATGATGCGCTCGCAGTTAGAATCGTAGGGATTGAAATAATACCGAACCATTGTAATTTTGATAGGATACGCACCATCTGTTAGAATAAGAAAACACATACAGACCGAGCCGATTCGCACGTGCTCAAAATGTATTTTTCGATGTAATTACGTGTTCCTAGACGGCCTATCTAAGCCATTTGATGGACTATATACATTACACATATACGTTACCTGTATACTCGTGCTAAATTTAAGCAGCCAAACCTTAACGAAAGATGACATCAACCCCTTTGTTATACTGCAATTATATGCATAATTATCTCATAGGTAGTTGTGCAACGCGCACGTTTTACTGACTTTTCGGATAGTTACTTCGTATTCCAAACGTTTTCCCCCAAATACCCGTGACACTCGACTCACTTGATAGCTTGACGGTTGCGGTCGGGCACACGTTGCAATTACTTATTGAAGGACCAAGCTTACAAAATGTAACGAACTTACTAACTGAATTGAAATACGCGATTGCTTTGCAATTAACGTCTACACTTTGTAACTGTATACTGAAAATATTCCGTCAATCGAGAATTCTTGATTTCGCATCCGCGACACAACCACCGACGATTCGTATTCAATTCCCAGATGATTCAGCCGTTTCGCTGATGGCAATCGAATTGCGCTCGTCCGCGCGCGCCTTTCGGTTGCATTTGCAAACAAATTCCGTCTTCAATTAATGCTGTGACTGCATATGGCGTTCGCACGCAGACTAACTATTCATCTGTACACTGGATGTGTGACACATTATCATCCTAGGTTCGATCTACGTACATTTAGACATTTACATTTGATTCCAATTCTGCGCGCAGTGCGCCTAACAAAGTCGGCGCATACAATTTAAATCAATCTACTTACTATAATACATTCGTTCGTTTATTTATGGTTGAAACACACTCGAATCTTTGATGAGTACCAAGTGGTACAGACAATTGAAAGAACCTGAACGAGAATAAGAGACAAAAAAGATATTTGTTATTTTTGAGATGATGTTTTGTTAAAACTTAACATAAATTCTATGGAAGGATACAGTGGAATTATTGTATAAAAATATTTTCGTATTTAGGGTTGAAACTGTCTATGATTTGTACAAAAAAAATAAATTGGAAATAAAGTGATATGTGCGAATTTGGTTTGAAATTCAGAATGCCGTTTCAGCCATTTTGAAACATCCTACTACAAAAGAAGGGCAAAGAAACGAAACTGGTCTTTCAACGGCAATGGCGTCGAATGTGCGTGCCAGGCGAAGCGAAGCACCCCACCCCAATCGCAGTTGCCAACCAACAATATTTTATGCCATATAATGAATGGTATATTTCGTTAGATTATATGGATATGACTAACTTGCGTTTAACAAGCCAAACAAGGAAACTTTAGTATTTCATCGGACAATCAGCAGGTAAATATTCATTACCTATATTTTAATAGAAATTATAGAAAGCATACAAACTCGTATTTGTTGAAATTTTCTTAGCATTGTAATGCACGTGCTCCATAAACTTGTCACTGCATCCAAATAATAAATAAAATTCACTGAATAATAATGCATGCAAAGGACCTTCAGGAAGACAATAGCGCGTATTAAAATGTTAAATACAGAAACAATAGTACTAAAGTAAAAAATTAAATGTATTAAACACACACACAAATAAGCACAAACTCATTGAAGATAAGCAAGCAGGATGCCCGTCGGTAATCGTTTTCAAAATATCGTTTTCAAAAAACGTGTGTAAATTCTATTCTACAAACGTAGCGCACTTAAAAAAGTGCTTTTCGTCAGTATGAATACGAACGATACGTTCATTACTTAGTTCGAGTAGCGCAATGAAAGTGTATACCAGATCAAGCTTGGATTCCGGCGATGGCGTTAAATCCACTAACGAGTAGGTCTGATTGGGCGTACTCGATAACTTTTTCGCCCTAATTGTTCTTTTCCTGAAAAATCAATATATGGATAGTTTTGAAAAAGTAAGCAAACATGATCATACCTCTCTCTAACCCTTCTCTCATCTTCGTTAAGCGAAGGTACTATCGTTTGGCTGTAGACCACAACTCGTCGACTCTGTTCCTCGCTTCCTACACTTCTAATATCTTGATTGGCCCTCGCCATAGCCCGAGCATGGGCCACCGCATGTCCACGTGCAATTACCTGATCGTTCAATCTCTCCGTGCTGATTTCCAACGAAGTATCGTCGATGAAATCCGGCAAAATAGCAATTATTTTATTGTCTGCCCTGGACAAAAAGGTTAACGATCGTCCCCAGCGAACACTGTAGTGCGGCTGACGTCGGCGTCGCAGTATTTGCCTAGGACCAGGCGGGAACGCTTGCGAACTTTCAACCTCTTCTACAATAACATCCAAGTTCGGACCATCGATGTGCATGTCGGACAGAGGGTCGACATTATTCACGAGAAATTCACCGCTTGTATTCAACGATATCCCCAAGTTGGCTAACATTTCCTCCAGACTTGATATAGGAACAGAGTCTAACGACTAAATTAATATTTTATTAGATATTTTAAAAAATTCTAGCCATACATGCCTCAAGCAAATTTTCATGCTGTGGAGTGTCGCACGTCGTAAGGTTGGGTGCAATTGTAGTTCGTTCCGCGAAGAGCTCGCATAAATCTGGAACATCCGGATCTTCAACTGCCGGATCTCTCGGGGAAGGCCTTTCTTCTGCAGATCTTCTAGGCCTCTGCCTATATACACAAATTTAAAGACATTATAGTTAGTAGTACCTTATTGTTTTCAATTGTGACGACGCACATACTTCGTAAAATTCTTCAAGGTCTTAAGTATACTCCTTTGCTGCGCCGTACTCGCAATTATCAAACCTTTTATTAATTTGAATGAAGTCCTGTTGTCATTTTCAGTGTCACCCTCAATTACATTACTTACTTCTTCGCTGAGAATACAACAAAGATGGATTAGTTGATTCGGAAATATAACTGAACTATATGTACACTTACGATACGTTTGACAAATCTAAGGTATTTGCCAATCGTGTTGCTACCATCGGTACCCGTTTTATATGTCCACTTTTCGGATCTATATCAACCAGATCAATTAATTTCACAAGCGCTTGAAGCGTTTCGTTGAAATCCTCAGAGTCTACCGACTCAGCCATTACGTCGGTTATCCGCTCAACGATCAGCAAAGAACTGAAGCGGACACCAATCTGATCTCCTTTTTAAAATGTTTTCTCTCACCCCTCGGCTTATCACACCTCAATTTTGGTGGGGAACCATGGCTGAACAAACCTTTTTTCAAACACGTTCTAATACGTTGAATGTGTTTGAAAAATCTAATACGGGCAACACTTTATACACTTTAGAAATTTAAAAATGAAAATGGTTCGTTGCACTATAACACAACAAATATGAAGGTAAGTGTACTTATTTATAATACATTCTTTATTTTAAATCTTGATTTGCATTTCTCAATACAATTTGAGAGTACATTAGGAACCATAGTATGTACAGGTATACTAAACCATATATGACATGACAATAATGCGATTCTTTGTCAAAATGAGCACAATTGTTTCAAATTAATTGTTAATTTTCTCAAAGCATATCACATGAATAATTCGATGTCCATATTGAATGTTTTACAGAAGTTATTTAAAATTAAATATTATGGGAGTATGGGTTTATGATAAAATAGTAATTTAGTGATTTTCATGTCGTGGCAAAGACTGCCATTCTTCGGTACGACCACTGTTTGCTGCTTGAGCTAATTCATCGCGTTGCTGCATTAAGGCTTCTCGGAGTAAAATTAGTGACTCCTTTTCGTTTTGCAGGTCTTCAATGTTTCTGCGCTGCGCCTGCTTCTCAATTGTTTGTTCCGCTTTTAGCCGATCGCATTTTTGCGACTGGTACACTAGCTCAGTTTGAACCTAACACACAAGAAACAATGTAATGAATAAATAAATCCATCGTAACTGGCGTACCATAAAGTATTCTTGCGCGATTTTCTTATGTTCCTCAAAGAGGGCAACGCTCTTTGGATCATTAAAATCGGGGGTTGCGGGCCGCAGATCCTTGTCCAGTAGCATGTACATGTTGTCTAGGTCAGGATCAGATTGGTCCGTTCGCTCGGTTGGGATGGTGCGTCCAGCGTTGACTATACTAGTGCCGCCTGCAACGGAAATCAAGAGTCGCTTGCAGCAAGAACACAGACACACACAGACGTCCGAAATATGATTCATTGAAGTGCGCCATTTAAGCAAAGCAAAAGTACCTTTGTCGCTATTTGCTTCTTTATAGCAAATCCAACTGCGATGTGTCTCATGCGTTGTAAAGACACCGGCGATCGGGCTGTGCATTAAGCCCCTGTACATATCTTCGAGCGATATATGCACACGCGGCTCCAAGAGCTGCAGGTTTTACCGCTTGCGATGTTTGTAAACTTTGCGTGCGCGGACTAGAATGTCGGTAACCACCGGTTCAAACTGAATACAGCCAGGGCTGAGGAGCACCGACGTAGTCCTCCGCGAAGATTGCACCACCAGCCCGCAAATGATTAATAGCAGCGAGGCGTGCAAGAAGCAATAAGCGGCGAAGGCTGCAAGGAAGTTAAAGCCTAGTAATGAGGCATAGATGCGAAACGCACAAGGCACACCGCACCAGCGCGGGACGGCAACTCCGCGCACCGTCCGATCAAACAAACGACCCGCGTGTAAATTTAGATCCGGAATGAGTCAGAACGGGCACTCAGGAACGATTCCCCGACTAAAGCCAAGGCATTCTCACATATACATATTGTGCACTTACAATCAAGCCGAAACACTAAGAACGATCTGCGTGTTTACGCGCATACATAAAGGCAATCGGTTTCCGGGTGTGTTAACGTTATCGCCCAAAACCGGGTCCCTAACAGCAAGTGAAACATTTTCCTAATGCGTACATTACATCCAAATTGAACTTGACCCAAAAATTAAATTGGAGCAGCTTTTTTGTTATTTTACTCACTACAGCGAGGCTTGATCTATTGATATACCAGATGATTCACTCCTACAGACTGGGCTGTTTGCTGTCTCTTAACTTTGTCATCTTTGATAGGCATCCAAACAATTAATTTCGCACAACGCGCGTTTAATTAATCTAATTTGCGGACTATTTATACAACAGAAGCGAACATTGCGCAGTGGCGAGATAGTTTTAATACTTTTCATTGCGATCTGATCGTGATCCGCATTTTCATTAAGTCTAAAATTAAGTTAAAGATTAGTCATTGCGGTAGGCAATCACGGGCGTATACTGAAATACCGAATTTCGTATATAGAGGAGCTGGATCTGGAAGCATCCTTAAGTATATTATAGTCGAATGAGTCACAAAAGGCAATGGCCTCAGTCAAAATGTACAGCGCGCAAAGCAGGTCGCAGCGGCAGCCAGCGCTGAAAGGAAGTCAATTTAGAAAAGAAAACACGCGTAACAATACGCTGTAAGAATGGAAAGTCAATGTACAGCACGAAGTGAAACAATGTCTAGCTAAGCTTTCGCTGTATCAAGAATGGATTTTCAGGCACTCACTGTTTTTCCGTATCATTTTGTCGAAACCCGGACGCATTTCAAGCTCCATGTCGTCTTCGTACGGTTCTAGGTCCCAGCTATTCTGTATAAAAACATTGTGCATCAATAGCAATTCATTAATGCATGCATCATTAAATCAAAATGCAAGGTGTACTCACAGGATCAACCAGTACACTTAGTTGTGTGGCCATTTCTTGCGTAGGTTGCGGCAAACTCGGCTGGGAGGAATTTGATTTCCATGATTTATGCGTGGTGGTGCCTTCTCCACTCGAAGTAAACAAATCTATACTGTCATTTATGTACTCGTCAAGTTCCTCATTGAGATCGTCTGGATCATCAAGGCATTCAGTTTCTTGATCCAGGCGGGTTACTGGTTGGTTGCAATCAGGGAACAATGAAACCAACTTTTCCATCAAATTTACTATCTAGCAACCAAAACAAATATTAAACATTATTAGTCACTCATCAACGACGCTAGGTCATTTTAAGAGAATCAAGTAGATGTATATTTACTTCAAACATATTTGGTCGATTTACTGGGTTGCCGTCCCAGCATTGAACGATCAGATTCTCAATAATACTTGGACAGTTTTCAATCAACGGCGGCCGGTTGCCTTTGTAGACGGACCACATGATCTGAAGTGCATTTAAACCGTTGTAAAACGGTCGTTTGCGCGTTAATATTTCCCAAAATATAATGCCAAGGCTGTAGACATCACATTTTTCAGTATAGTTGTTGGTTGAGAATACTTCTGGTGCCATCCAAGCAGCAGAACCCTTTTGGTTCGTCATATAAGTCGCCTTGTCAACAGCAGTTCCAAAATCACAAATTTTGAGCTGAACCCCACTATCAACAAGAAGCAGATTTGGTGGCTTTAAGTCTCTATGGATTAATGGCTTTGGTTTCATCTTGTGAAGATAGTCAACACCCTAGAAAATATGATTAAATTAATATTGAGAAATAGACTATTAGTGAAGTTGGCTTTATTACTTTAGCACATTGATACACCCAAGACAATGCATGCCCTAGATTATATCTGATGTTCTTTGCACTATGAAGAACATAAAATAAAGAACCACCTTCTGCATACTCCATAACTAAGCAAAAGTTTGGCTCCTCCATGCAAGCTCCATATAGTTGTATTATGTTATCATGACTAACTCTGGATAATTGACGTACTTCAACTTCAAATGCTTTACGCTCCTCAGCTGTTGTGTAATACTTAATAGCAACTGTCTTATTACGCCATTTGCCTAAGAATACCTTTCCAAAGCTCCCTTCACCCACAAATTCCTCTTTCAATATGTCACCATAGTCAATTTGGTTGAAATCTTTTTTGCTGCTAGTATATTCATTGTCCATATTCTCCATCAACATCACATTCTCAGTGCGTCAATTTTCGTTACGGCATTATTTCGCTCGATGTTTGAGTAATCACAAACTTTACATTAGATGACACAAAAAAGCAATAGTTATTGTTGAAACAATATACAAGAAGAAACATGTAGGTTAAGTCTGGACGTCGGTGCATCAAGGACATTATTGTCATTTATGTACAAGGCTAATATTTTATTTTGTAAATGCATTATCTCAAAATACACGATGGTAAATAACCAAGGTTCTTATTCTATATTAAACAAGTGCGGTCATGAGTTTCTGGTGAAAATATATGTTTATATAAATTGTTATTTTCCTTGCGAATATTGTCAAGATAAATCATAATTTCACCATTGGATAGCGCTAGTCGAATTAATTCGAATTATAATGTTTATTTTTTCAAATATTTATGTAGTTCAGAAATCGGTGCAGTTATGGAAGCAAGCATAAAAACTATTTTTCTTTTTTTCTTTTCTACTTTACTTGAAACACATGAAATAGTAAACACGCAAATATATTTCGGAAGACATTACATTTTGCTTTCTCGTGAATTTTGCCTCCTCTTCGAGCATAAAGCATAAAGAGATGCGTGATAAGCATTGCATATCACGCATCTCATTGCTAAAACAACAGCATATATATATCACAATGCCGGGCTCGTTTACTCCCCGGGCCGGGGATTTATTAATGAAATCTGTTCAAAAACTTGAATTATTATAAACTTATGTCCTACCAGTCGTTAAAAAGGGGCTCCCTTCTTCTCTTATCCTCAGTAAATCAGATAGTTATTGTTATTAAGTTAAGCATTAAGTTTTGATTGCTGCGTAATTTCGGCGATTTTCTTTGTATTCAATCGTTCCAAACACGATTTTAATCGGTTTTCAACGTTAGTTGTCGGTAAATTATATAAACGTTCACCTTTTTTTCACATGAAGCAAATATACACATTTTTCGATAATTGTATTAATAATATTTTAACTTGAAATCACAGAAGAAACATGTGTATATTTGCTTCATGTGAAAAAAAGGTGAACGTTTATATAATTTACCGACAACTAACGTTGAAAACCGATTAAAATCGTGTTTGGAACGATTGAATACAAAGAAAA
>JARJDV010012423.1:0-15844 GCA_030264675.1 Anaulacaspis nigra
GATAGAGATTCGTGTTTTTCGCAAAGAACTTTTCGCTATCTTTGAGGCATTTTACTAGAACTTCTTGACTGACATTGATAAGGAAATCCTCGAATACATTTCGACTTTCTGTACATTTGATTAATTCGAGAATTTCTTTGGTAAATGCAATATTTTGAGCGCCAATCATCCACGAGAGAAACCAAGCTTTGATCGTAAGTACTTCTCGCTTTTCGTTACTTGAATAAAGCGATTTCCTTCGTAGTGTCATGAAGAATGACACCATAACTTCACCTGGAACATGATCCTGAGTGAACTCCTCGACTACATTTTCCAATCCTTCGCAATTCGCAACAATTAATCCAGCTACTGTTCCTATAATAGGTTGGTTCAAATTCAGCGTTTTGATCGTGTTGAGAACGTGATTGACGAATTGGTTTTGATAATCATACCAAACTCCTGCCTCAACTGTTTTTTCAATAATCATTGCTAACGTATTTAAGAGTCCAATGAGTTCATTGTGAGGACAACTTTTTAAATAGTTCTCTAACCATTCAGAGATTAACAATGATTGTTTCAAAGTTAAGTCGTCGATTAGAAAGGCACTTGAGAGATTTTTGACAAAGTCGGAAAATAAGTAGAATAATGTTCGCTTCCCCACTGCTTCCTTTAGTAGAGGTTCAAATTGTTTATAGACTGGTTCGATTATTCGATTATTGTCCAAGAAGATTTTAATCTAAAATCATATAGGATTAACACATTTTCATAGAAAACTGTAGAATATTACCATGTAAATATAAATATTCCAAACTTCTAGTGTCATTTGACGATCCTCCGGTAATTCCTTGAGTAATCCTAAAAACTTTCCGGTAATTTCATCAAAATTTCCTGGTGTTACAGCAAAAAACAAAATGGCAAAGTTATGCAGTCCTTGATCTGTTAACTTGGCAAATTTCGGTGGTGGAAATTTAGTGTAAATTCTTCCTTTAAACTTTTTCCAATGATTCGGATGTCGTTGCAGATGTCTTCGCATCATTTTATTAAACAAAACGTATCCATTAACATTCCTTGCTGCTTTACTTGGTGAATGACTTATTGGCACAACATCAGCATAAAATATATCTTCCATTATTTCATTAAAACTCTGTGATATTTTAACATCATCAAACTTGCGATAATAATAGTCCCACGTTAAGTAATAAAAATCTAGAGTTACATGACTTAGCCATAAGTCACTTAAAAGTGGCTCAACTAGTTGTAAGAGTTTTACCACTTTATCTTCACTTGCTTCTTGTTGAGATTTCATAAATTGACTCCAAATTTTATTCAAGAAATCAATATTCTCTAAAACTCGGGAACAATTAGAACCAATATAAATTCCAGGTTCTGAGTAACATTGAAGATTTGCCATAAATTGTAAGTGATAAAGAATAAAAACTTCATCATAACATTCTAGAGATGTGTTAAATTTATTCCAAAATGGAATGTTTGTGTATTCACAATAAAGTTGTATTCGCAGCCAAATGCTTTTCATGCATTTGCATATCACAGTATATTTATTATATTTCTCATAACACTTAAAAGTCAAATAATTCAGTTGTTTAAATATCTCGTTTAATGTGGTTTCATTTTTGTCAACTGTGAGGAAGAGCCATAGAATATCTAATTGTAGATGGAAGTAATCATTAATTGCACTATCACTTTGTTTGGATACTGATGCAATCAACTTATGTAGTGCATTTTCTGGCAGGTCAGTGAATTTCAACATTGCACCTTGAAAACTTGCCAAGTGCATTATTTCTTTGCCATACTTTGTGTACACCAATAAATACCTATGATATTTCAACAAGTCTATTATGTACATACGAATATTATTTAAATTTGTTACTGCTGTATCTGCCAAAATAACATCTTCACTTTGTCGAAGTTGCTTCTTTGCAATCGAATATAAAATCCTTGATTGTTCATCAAAATCACACACATGATAATTCCTCTTCTGTATTGCGAAAGTGGTCAGCAATACTGGCATCTCCGATGGATGAAATACATATTCAATTTCTTCTTGAACACATGAAATTGTTTCATCTTCTAAACTTTCTACAAGTCTTGTGTATTTTTGTTGACATGCATTTAACATTTGATACATTTTACTGGCCACAAATGATAAACTGTCAGATATATTATCAGTTTATGTGAGTAATAGGAAAACAACACTAACATTTATCGTTATTTATTGATATTTTCATTTTGCACTACATTGGAGGTTATAAATATTAAACAACCCGCCAGCAATGTTAAATAGTTCACCAAAATCCAATGTTTTGCAGGTGGCGTCATGAACATCGGATGATTTGACGTTTCAGTAGTGTCGTCATCACATGATGCAGTAGTGTTGTACCGTGTTCGGGGGCAGAAGAATTAAACGTGGCCCACATCGACGAAGAGTTAAATTTGTGTCGTGTGTAATTACACTCGCGGCCGTGCTAGGTATACCCGTGTAAGTGTACATCAACAAAATAATCGCGCCTGACGTCGTACATCGTGTGATAACTGATTACGTGGTGAAGCGGTACATCTCATTAAGTCTCCCCTTATCGGTCCTTTATCAACGCAAATCCACACGATTAAAGCGCAGTTTTACACATTGTATTGCCGCACGGGGTCAGTGAGTGCCCGCCGCGTATATTTTCATTGAACACTCGCCGCCCAAAAAAAGGTCCAACGCTGACAAAGCGTTTGTTAGTTATTTGTAAGTAAGTGTTTTTGCAATACGCTGTTCTCTACTAACATCAGCCAATCTCTCTCTCGCCTTGACGAATAAGCAAGAACGAATTTAATTCTGGCGTTTGTGGATGAATATTTTGGCGACGAGGTGTATTTGTTTTGGGCTCGCTGATTGTGAGGTTATGTGGCTTTATCCTTCTTGCTAATAACAACACTGTTCAAGGGAATGCATCATAGCTCTGTTTTAACATAAACAATTACCTGAGCAAATAATAATCAACACACCATTTACTCTATCGTAATAATCTAACCTCAAGTAGACACCACTAACCGCTTTGTGATTGGCACTTACTTTTTACCTCTTGGGGGCCGATGGCCGGAAAGAAGTCGCGCTCGCATCGCACGCAGCAGCAGCAGCAGCACCAGGTGACCGCGAATAGTTCGCGGAGCGGCAGCACGAATGTGTTGACTGGTAGCGGAGGCAGCGGCGGCAAGGCGAAGGCGGCAGCTAGCGACGAGCTCGCCACCCTCACCAAGCAGCAGCTGCAGGTGATGTGCAGGAAGCGTGGCCAGAAAACCACCGGGACGAAAGTTGAATTGGTAAACTTGTAGAAACGAAACGCAAGGTGCACATGTGCAACAAAGCAAGTCGTTTTTGAGAAGTTGTTTATCCTTAGAGAATCGGCTATAACTTTCTCCTCTTCACTTGCCAGCTTTCCATTTGCATTGCAATCATAATTGCATTTTCCACTTCTAATTTTTTCGAAATTCTAGCTGGTGACTGTATCTTTACTGCATGTTTTTTCGGTTGTTTGCTCCACTCTTTCTATGGTTTGCCTGTAGAAAGTAGCTCTTACTTTCATTGATTTCACGTACATTTTTCGTATAGCATATTGCGTTTGTTTGTCATTTGAGTTGTTCATATCCTTCGCAGTAGAGGCTGATTCATCATGCTTGAAGGTTTTGTCTCCTTACCCGTTGCTGGCAAGGTGCAGTTATTCTATCATTTAGTAAGTGTTATTATTTTGTTGTTGCGTTTTATAGCGTTAGTTGCTTCTGGTTGTTTTGCAGTTTCATTTTATTACCGAAAAACTGCAGTTGCAGTTATGAATTTCCAAGAACCAGCAAAGGCGCTTTGCCTCAGCCACTGGCTGTACATTTCGGTAACAAAATGAAATTTTTTTTCTCATCTCAACTTGGAGTTGGTGCTCGCTTCTACTAAATTGTAACTTTGTGCTTAGTTGCAACGTTTAGGCTACAAAATGGCATCGAAACGCAACCCTCCCACGACCAACACGTCGTTACCAGCGCCTGCAAACGGCGTGGCCAAAGAGAAGCAAAGTCTGGAACAATCGAGCAGTAACAAAGCGCAGAAACAAAAGGAACGCGAAGAGCGTGAAGGAATTGTTCTCTGGAAACGACCTCTGTTGACAATCGAGTATTGCATCAGAGAGTCGTACACGTTGGGCTATATTTACGGAAAAAAGTATTGGGGTAATGGGAAGAAGATTGACATTGAGCTAATGATTTCGTTTGTAGGACATTAAAATATAAGAAAACAGTGTTAGCGCTGTTGCTGGTCATTTGTTGTTCAGCGCTGTTGGTGCGTATGGAAGGTCCTCATAGAGCATACGTCAATTCCGTCTATGGTCAATTGTTGTGGTGCTCGTATTGGATTGGTTTGGGGATTTTGTCTTCAGTAGGACTTGGGACTGGGTTACACACGTTCCTCCTGTACCTTGGTCCTCATATAGCCAAAGTAACTTTAGCTGCCTACGAATGTGGTTCATTAGATTTTCCGGCACCTCCATATCCGGATGAGTAAGTTTGTTGCATAACTTCACTGCGGTTGGCAAGATGTTTTATGTTGTTTTTCTAGAATTATTTGTCCCGAATCAGAAGGAAGTAAAACGCTTGCTGTTACGATATTGGCAATCATGTCGAAAGTCCGCGTCGAAGCGATGTGTTGGGGAGCCGGCACTGCACTCGGTGAGCTGCCACCATATTTTATGGCGCGCGCCGCAAGACTTTCTGGGTATGTGCCACTTAAATCGGTCGATTTTATGCGCTCATCGCAACACTCAATTTATCTTCTTTTGCTCATTGTTGGAATGTGGGTTGCATTTTCAGTATCGATCCGGATGATGAAGACGACGACCTCGCCGAATTCGAGGAACTGCAAAAGAAAAAACGCGAAGACCTGACTTTGATGGAACGCGGCAAACTCTTCGTCGAGCACATTGTACAACGTGTGGGATTTTTCGGCATTTTGGCATGTGCAAGTGTAAGGCTCCTCTCGCGATTTTGTCAATTATGTCGCAGGCAATTAATCGATTGCTCTGTTTAGATTCCAAATCCGTTGTTTGACTTGGCTGGAATCACTTGTGGGCATTTCCTAGTGCCTTTCTGGACGTTTTTCGGCGCAACACTAATTGGCAAGGCAATCATCAAAATGCACATTCAGAAATTGTTTGTCATCATTGCGTTTAACGAAACGCTAATTGAGACGGCACTCTCATGGCTGACAACTGTGCCCGTGATCGGAAGCAAACTGCAAACGCCGTTCAAAAATTTCCTGGACGATCAAAAACTTAAGCTGCATAGTGCTGGTGCTACGGCGAACGTTGGCGAAAAATCCAATTTATTGGGTGCAATCTTTGAGAAGTTTGTCATAGCTATGATTCTATACTTTGTAGTCTCCATCGTGAATTCGTTCGCTCAGAGTTATCACAAGCGATTATCGAAACGGCGCGGTTCGAAAACGAATAAAGATTAGCGTCGCTCACGTGTTTTTAGATGCATATTAAGCCCACATAAAATCCACGATTTCATCATTGCGGTGCCCACGAGCCGGCTGATAAAAGGGTGCGATATAGCATTAATTCATCTTTTCTAGGCTAAGTAGATAAATTCACCGAGAGGTTGACATTACCTATTTTTATTTGTTTTTTGTTCATTCTATTTTATTGTCTCTATTTTTCCTTCAAGTATGAGGATGATAATACGCGTCTAAATATTTACCAAAGTGAAGGATTTATTCTAATTTCGTTGTATTGTGTCTTGATTTGGTTTCGTTTCAAATTGGAATCAAACCTTTTAGGTTTCTAAAAAGCAGCCGAAATATTGCCCATCAAAATCAAGTTCAATGGCGCAATGCAATTGACATGTCTGTGGTTTTTAGCTTTAGTTATTTTCTTTATTCATGTTAACTTCGACTAAGTAAGCTATCAATTGATGTGCGTGATTGTGAAATGAGCATACAAGGATTTTGTATGCGGATTAGAGGTAATTATGAACAAACAAGAAATTAGGAAAAAGTACTATTTATACAAGAGATGTTAATTTGGGTTGCACGATTTATAAACGTGTCGATTATATCCGTAAATAGGTTACGGAACAAATGGACTGTTATTATCCGTCATAATTTAGCACATTGAACCAGACAAACATTAATTTTTAGTTGAGATCAGTTTCTTGCTCAAATTAAGTTCATTTTTAGGTGCGAGATTACTATGAACATACATTCGGACATTTGTTGTGATTGTTTACATTGTATACCTTATACCATTTACAAATTATAACGTCATATTGATGTTACCAAACTTTTAAAGCTCGTTTGTGTATTCCTTGCAGAATGTATCCTTTGTTTAACCTGAACTGCGATAAAAATTCGAATTTCATGATGGGTCGAAGTATATGCAACCAAAATTACAGGATTATTCGGCCGTTAAATAGATTGAAAACTTTGCAAGTCAATTTTCGTATGAATTTCTGAGGGTAAGTCTTTTATTAACTATAAATGGTATAATTACAAGTGGTAGTCTATACATAAAAAATAGGACAATCATCCACAACAAAAGCAACTTGCTATTATTCATCTATTGAGGATGTACTTTGAAATGAACGAGAGAAATGTCGAGATTCAGAGAGTAAAAGAGATAATCGTATATTATGGCAATTTTTCATTTAGTTAGGGTTTCATATTCGGAGCGTATACATAGAGTTCACAAGAAGCAATCAATAATATACGTTTAAGAATGAATGTGAGGTGGCACGATGCGATATTTCGCTTGCAGGAAGAGATGTACGCACGCCATTTCTTGTTTTTTTTTTAGTTACAAATAATCTTCCGAAATGCTCGAAGGACGATCAATAACAATGTCATTATTGATCAATTGGTATACATCATCATATTCTTAAAAGTTAAATTCTCTGTCTCTCATCATATTCATTTACAATTGGCAATGAAGACGCTACGAAAACTACGTGCATCGTCGCTCTTTCTTCCGGCATCTTTCATCCTACTATAAGAGTTCGTTAATTATTACAGTAGCATCATTATTATTAGCAAAAACAGTAACTTTCGTTTTCATTTAATTATTTTTCTTTCTAGTTTAAGTCTATATTTATGTATAGTTCGGGCGGTTTCATCATCTCGTATTCGTTATGCTCATTTGGTTTCAATTCTACTCGTCTAATGCGCTCCTGCAAATATTCCTCACACGCTAACTTTTCGTTCTGAATCAAAAAATTCTGCGCCTTCACATTAGATTTCATGTCTTACATTCCTTCCCCTTACTTCTTCATCGTCTCAAATTTATCACAGACTGACAATAGCAACTAAAAAATTATTTAACACCGATTTTCTTTCTTAATTACTTACACTTAAGTATGTATATCGTTAGCCTTAAACAACTAAATTACTTGTATTTCATCATCTTCTCACTTAGATAAGTAGGTCTAACTATGTATTAAGGTATTTAATTATAGCTTAAATGCATTTGGGGCGAAAAATTTGTTGAATATGCCTTCTTCACTTCATCTGTTCACTGTTGATTTCATAGTCACTAGCCTAATATCAAAATTAAACGTAATTATCAGGAAAACATTTCACTAAGGAATGGCACGTTCGAAGAATGTACTAACTAATTTACATTGTTTTTGCAACAGTTTGCATATGTTAATCTTCCTTTTACTAGTTGTTGTTAGTATTCAGTGGTAACGCAATTCAAAATTTGTCTGTTTTGTTAAAATATTGCAACTAAAAATGTCTTAATTTGCAGCGGCGTAATACACGAATTTCTCAAATACGGTCAATAAAAATGTTAGATTATTATCGTACTTTATACACTTACTAATTAGTTTATTATTTTTCTTCATTATTGTTAATTACGTATATGGATTTCTTTTTTAGTATACTTTAGATTACGTTATTCGTTTCATCGTTCTTCACGCTTCTCCGCGTCACTTTCTCCGTCGTATTAGTTCATGAATTCTCCTTCATAATTAGTAGTAGTAATAATAATTTGTTTGCGCTTCATTAAAAATACTGGTATACATCATGTGTTTGGAAACAACTATATAGTTTTTAGTTATGTAAACTTCTCGACGTTAAATTACTTATTCGTAAATTTCGTATATTCAGAACGTAAAAATCTTTCAACGATTACTCTTCCTTCCCTTTGTTGCTTCGTTTAACAAATATACATAATAGGTATGTTATAATACTGAAAAGTATATGAGGTTCGTAAATTATTCGCGTATACAATATGTGTTTTCTTGTTATCGTTTTCTTATAGACTTCTTCTTTGTTTTTAAACGTTTTGTTATTAATTGAGGTATATTTTACGTATACATGTTTCTCGTTTGTTTAATTTTTTTTCGTATGCATGCAGCTCTGTTGTATTCGCATTATAAGTATATGGCATATTTTGGTATACATTGAAGCGTTGTTGTTGTTTGCGCGCGACGCGTCGACAAAACAAGCGTTGTGAAGAAATTGGAGTCAAACTTAAAGCTACTTAAAAATACAATGTACACAATATATGTTTTCAGCCTTTTTTGTAGTTTTCGAGATGTCTAGCTTAACGTCATTTACATAGCTCTAGGAATCAATTAGAAATAATGGAAAGCCCTCTCACTTGCGTAACTTTTGTTTGCGTTTTGCGTACTTCGCTAATCGTATTGCATTTTTATTACAGAAGCCGCCGTCAGCCCGATCGTCGATGCATTATTTATCGCCCGGACTATTGTTAAACTGCTGCATGCCGTCCCCGGAGTTGTTATGTCGTCCGTTTTCATGCATGCCGTGCGCATCTATCACCAAGTTACTGCTTTCATCGCCGCCATCGCTGCTATACGAATCACCTTCGTCCTCCGAACTTGACAAGAGTCCTTAAAGGATAACAAATAAAGAATATACTATTAATCAAGAGAAATGAAGATTTACGTACCTCCTTCAATTTGCGGTTGCATGTTAGCAAAGTCTTGCGACCAAAATCGCTTATTATTGTTGTGACCCGACTTTTTCTTTTTGGGAACACCGGAGGGTGAATTCTGATCACTGGAAGTGTCATTCGCCGTTGCGCTGACATCAAGCATTGGCTGTAGAATTCGGCGGCGCGCATTGATAAACCAATTGTTCACTTGAAGCAGCGTGAGATTCGTTTGCGAGGCAATATGGCGCTTTTCGTCTTCAGTCGGATAGGGATGCTAGAATTAGCGGATAAGAGCAATGCGTGCGGTGTAATTAGAAATGCGATCGATTCAACTTACGACTAGATGCTGGAAGAGCCATGCGCGCATTATGGCCGTCGCATATTTTGGCAAAACGCCGCGTTTCTGCTTCCGGTCGCCGGCGCGCGAAGTATCCTCGCAGTCGCACTCGTCCCCGGAGCCGCCGGGCGTCGTGGGCGCCGGCGACAACGGCCCCGAGGATTCGCTCGTCTGCACCATGCACAGGTTGGCGCCGATTTGACTAAGCGGCGTGCTGCCGTGCACCACAAGATTTTCGCTGGGGATTTGTTGCTGCTGCTGTTGCACCTGTTGCTGCAATTGTTGATGGTGCTGCTGCTGCTGTTGTTGGTATTGTTGCAGATTGAACGCGTTCATTTCGCCCAGCGCCGCCGGCTGCTGGTGCGGCCGCTGCTCGGGAGGCATATGCTGGTTCGCAATCGACTAAAAGGCAACAAAAAAGATGAGCAAAACATTCCAAATCGGCCGAAACAAAAGCGGAATGGGGATAACGGAGGCGGTGTGTGGCGTAATTTCTGGCAATGAACAAAAAAGCGTAGGGTGGAACTAAATCGAACATACAGCCTGCGGACTGATCGAGTATTGCACGGGACTATTCGATTCGGATCCAGTATCCGAATTCGCATGATTCAGCATGCTATTGTTGTTGTTGCTCTCCATGCCCAGGACGCCTCCACCGCCGCCGGGATAGTCGGAGCGCAGTAGATTCTCCGACTGCATCTTTCCTTTCAGGCACGTTATGTACCGATTGCAGAAGTCTTTGCACAGTTCCTGTACTTTCTCCAATTCCAGCAGGTGTATTCGCAGAACTTGAATCGCTTTGATCATCTGAAAAAGAATCAAAACAATTAGGCAAATGTCAATCCATGTAGGTTTGGTTGCATACTAGTCCATCGACTTCAGGCTCGTTGGATAGAAAGGGTTTGCGATCACGTTCCTGATGCTGAACGAACGCCTGAATGTCCATGTTGAACGCGTCCGATGATTGCGGATCGCTCGATTGCGTTGCGAGTTCGCACCGTTCGAAGAGCAGCGCAAGAAGTGGGAAGAGCGGATGCCTGAATGCAAAATTAACGAGATTATCATCCACACATGACACGTGCAGAGGGTAGAATTTCATACTTGTAAACAGCTCGCTTATCAGCTTCGAATTGCGCCTGATCGCTGTCCGACGTTGGCGTCGCGGGCGTCTGGTAGAGCTGCTGCTGCGGCACCGCCGTGTCGCCGCTCGTCGCGACGCTCAACATCCTTGCTGCCGGCGCTGCGTCCTGCCGCTGCTTGTCGTCGCTGTGTCTCTGCAGTTGGCGAACGCCACAATCCATTGCATTTTAACTGCAACGCAAAGAAAAGCCGACTCAGTCACAAAAACGACAAATGAGATGATGGAATCCGGCGAACAACTGCTGCAAAATGAAAGCGTTGCACTTGTGACAGTTATTCCTTCATAAATCAGGAAGAACATTGGTAATTTCATCGCGCGCCGCCGCCGAGACAAGATGCTTGCCTAATATATAAACGCATAAAAAGTGGCACGGAGTACTTGGCTTTGAAGGCGGCGGCGGCGGCGGCAGCGGTAGCGATGGCATGTACAGTGGTGTAATATAATTTCAGACGAGCGGCTGCATGCACCACGGAAAAACCGAATTAGTGGTGCTGGGTGTTGGGTGCCGACCGCGCGCGTCCTGCTGCCCGGTGTGTTTTATGCGATTCGCCAACCCTGCAAACGAACCCCTAGCGTTTGCACAAGCGAAGGGAATAAGTGGCGCACAACGCTCGCTTCGGACAGAGCGAAATTCATGAAAATACAGAAGGGATGAACGAACCAACGCGCTTGTCTTATACGAATGTAGGAGAAGCGATAAAAAACAGCTGGCTCAGCGGCTTCTCTTCCTTTGCCGCAATCGTTCACCAAATGTGCCCGACGCGAAGACGCTGGGAAATTGATGAAATTAATAAAGAATTAGAAGAAACAATAAAACAGCAGACGCATATGTTTCATTCCATAATTTCCAATGGCGCAGGCGACGGAGCCAGTCCCGCAGGGGGGGAGCGTTTTAATATTTGAGTCGAGGAAACCAAGTGGAGCGAAGCGGAAAAACGAAAAATTGTTATGTGTATCGAATGAATAGGGAAGCAGCAAGCACCACACGCCAGGAGATCTTCCAAAGCGAAACGCCGTTTCCTGACTTGCAAAGCGTATGCATAGCTAGAGTCCGGCGCAAAGCCAGTTGACGGAAACTTGCAAACTTCCCTCAACGAACGCAAAATATGGATGAACTCGAACGGGTAAGCACGCAAATGCTTATAGAACGCGCGCACGCGGCAGACGAAGGAGGAGAAAAAAGCGGCGGCGGCGGGCGCGCGCTACTGTTGAATAAGAAAACAACTATTCGAGCAACCCCCCTTTACGCTATACGGGATGTTAGCGCAAAAACGAATTGTTGTTGTTCATCGCATCGGCGCGCGGTATTAAGTTCGCAGCGACCGGCTGTACATCTCGAAACACGCGCGCGTCGTGCGTTCGTATAATAAAGCGCGCAAATACAGGTAGCTTATAAAGGGATGGCAAAAGCGGAAGTTTGCTACATTTGTATAGCTAGCTAGCCGCCCGCCTGGTCATATCGCGCGTACAAGGGCTGCACGAATACACGCGCAATAATTGCACTCGGGAATCGGCCCCACGGCGACACTTGCACGAAACGACCTTCTGCTGCTGCCGCTGCTGCCACCGTTGCCGCCAACGGCACGCTCGCCTTTTCTTCATTTTCTTTCGCTGCTGCCACAGCCGCCGTCGACGAACTTTCGTCCGTTGCCGTTGCCGCCGCCCTGTATGTATGTACGTTCATCCATTTCGAAAAGTTCGGCGGCGTGCATGCATTTGGATGTGTTCTTTGCGCGCTTTTATGTCGCTGAAATCCAACTTTTGATATAATGCAATTTTATTTTATGCGCTTAATAGTTTTCACCTTTACATGCGCGACGCGACATTTTCTTTCTTTCCGAGTTGTTGCGCGATAGTTTGCGCTAACGCTCGCTTTTCCGATTTTCCACCGCTTAATGAAATCCCGGAAAAATTATAATTAAACGCGTCGGAATATTGCATAAATTATGAATTTCACTTGAGCGCTACTAGTGTAAATTGTTTAAATTCGCGCATTGCATGTTCGGATCGCATTTGCATAATGTTTCTTCCGGCTGCGCGTTTGTATTAAACATTCAGACGAAATGTTGCCCGCGCAGGAACAACAATAAAAGGTGGAACAATGACAGACAGAGAGAGAGAGAAAGGGGAGAGAGTTGTGCAATTTAAACAAACAAAACGGATATCCTTCACGATTCCTCACGCTTAACATACATCCACCCTCTCTTCAAATATGTAGCTATTCCGCCTCCCGCGCTGTTTCGGTTTCTTCATCTCTTCCCCTTCGGCTGGCTGTGGCATATTGGCAACGATGCGATGGCGCGCTGCGCGCTCTTGGGGGAACGAGCATTTGCTGTTTTAATAAGAGCAATAACAATAAAAAGAGCGCAATAACACTCGGGATAACTGCCGAATTTGAGGGACGTTACACGCACTCAAAAGCTCACCCACGAAAGGACAACAATACGCACGAGCTGCGCGATGAAAAACGAAATAACTCGAGATGAGGTGCTGGCAGAAAGATCATCTTGAATTTTATTTAATATCGTCGCTTCTGCCTTCTTCGTCCTTAACTTCTTCACGCCTCCGCCGCCCCCGTTGTGTTTGTGCGGGTGTAATTTTAATTTAGCCAATTTCGCTTTCGTTACCTTCGTTATCCTTCCAAGGAGTGTTGGACAAGTACCATTAAATTTACTTCAATAATTCAAGTTTACTTTTAAAACTACAAATAATAAGAAAAAAGTATATCGTGTCGAATATGACATTTCAACCTGTCATTTCAAACCCTTGCATTAAAAGATAACATATTCTCTCATAGATGTCGTAGATGATTAGCATTAACAATAATTTAGCATTTCTTGCAACCAATGAGCAGAATTCAAACATCCTTTGATAACAATTGCATTAATTAATTGTACTTGAGCGTAGCAACAGCTATTCCGAATTGAATTTGCATTGTGTAATGTTACTTAAGCTCCTGCGCAACACACGAATGTAATCCGGAGTGGGTCGCTTGTTTGGCCATCGCATGTCGTAATGCGGAGAACAGGAACAAGGATCGTAAATCACACGCATACGAAATAATAAAAAAACAAACATTTGCAATGCGCAAACAGCACGAAGGCGACATTCTGCGTGTGCATCTAATTGTGTCAGTCGTGGGATGTTACAAAAGCGTGCGCGGAAATGTTTATTGCTACTTTGTGCGAGTCTTCCGCCACGCTCTCGATGTTTATGAAAATCCTCGCATTGCATTTTCTATTCAGCGTTCGCCTCGCCATAATACATTCCGCAAACAAACGGCGCACACAGCCGAAAACCTGGAACGTGCAACGCAATATAATATAAATTTCGTGCACGAGGTGCACTGCTGCGCGACGCGAACTTCCATAAAATTCCCGCCACCCCAACGGCGGCGGCAACAAGCATTTCGAACGCGCTAGAAGAAGAGCCAGCCAGCGTTTAGTATCTAATTTGAATGCGCAAGAGAAATCGTCCTTTATTGTGAATTATAAATCTTTTTGCATGTGCTTGCTTTGCATGCGCAGCGCATGTGCAATCGCACCGCGTCGGCCATTAGTCGAAATTGACAGTTGATACCGGCGAAACTTTGCTCAACTTTGTTTACCTCAGTTGACAATAAGTGAGTTTTCCAACTAATTCTGGTGAGTTTTCTATCACGTTCTACTGTTAATGTTTGCCACATACACGAATTACAAATCGTGCGAAATGAGTTATTTCTTGGTAAGACGAAGAATGCTAGTGTAACATAACCTCACATTATTATTCCAGAATATGTACATTGTATAACAAATGCGTATAAATATCTGCATATTGTGGATGTGAGAACGGGCGTTACGTAAAATAAAATCGCAGCAATTTCCATTCATCCGGCGTGTGCACTGGTATGCAATGTTTTCGGGGCGCATAACGCTATTGTATTCGCAGCAACGCGAGAGGGGTGGCTTTCCAATAAGTGGAAAACAGTACACTTACATATTCAGTTTCCCCTGCGCGGAGAAAGGGCGGCTTATGTATGCATTTTGCATGCGAGCGGTGGCTGACGGCGGCAGCAGCGGCGCACACACATTCGTAGGACACGTTTCCACAAAGTTGCAGCCGCTCAGCTCACGTGTTGTGTAC
This sequence comes from Anaulacaspis nigra, assembly GCA_030264675.1. Taxonomy (NCBI): domain Eukaryota; kingdom Metazoa; phylum Arthropoda; class Insecta; order Coleoptera; family Staphylinidae; genus Anaulacaspis; species Anaulacaspis nigra. The sequence goes on from JARJDV010012423.1 coordinate 14,522, forward strand.
GCCGACACGAACGTGGCTTAAAGTTGCGCAAACATGTGAGCGAAATAAGAACAGGACGAGGAAGAATGGCAAAGAGATGGATATTTACAACAAGCGGATGAAAGCTGGAGTCGGGAGGAAAGAGCTTGAGCGCGGAATGAAGAAAATATTATGCGGATATAGAGCATCTATTGGCACATGCAAAAGCAGCTAGCGGTTTCTTATTAAGGCAAAACAAGCTTTGTTAGTTTTTTGTTTGGCACCCGAAATTCGGGCCGACGAAAATGTATCGATGAGAAGAAGGGATTGGCTGAGACCGGGAAGCAGGCGATGATGGGATAACAAGATAATAAGCGTACATATGTACCAAAGAGGGGCACAATATAGAGGAAATGGGCATAAAAGTGGGAAGAGTTCAAAAGCCACTTCAAGTGCAAACAAAAAACGGATTTTGGTTATGCAGGGGGTTCAAGTAGGATCATGTCACCCTGAATTTATGCGATATTTTGGAACATTTCGAGAATCAATGTGGATGTCATACGAAATTAACTCGTGCTTTACTAAAGCAAAACGTTCACGTGAAATATAATTCCTCGGTGAGTTCGTAAAACGCCTAAGACGTCGTGGTAGGTCCGGATTGTGCAATAAAAGGGCATTTACTTTTCATTCGTTTGTGTCTGGTCGCGTTGCGCGGCTGCTTATGAGAAACGGCAGCGTGCGGAGAACGCGCTCGCTCGTTCGCTGGGTGGAAAAGACAAATGAGGGCAATAAAATCTCGCATTTTATTGAGGTAGGGCACAACTTGAATGCGTACGGGACGGTGACACACGTTTAAGCAACACGTACCACTCTCAACTTTTATGCTCCACGACACGACATTGACCAACTACCAAATAAAATTGCAACCTGTCAAACACTTACTTATCGCTCGCGGCACAATTTTCGCACTCGTTGCGCCAACACGTATAATTAAGCAGAAATTATGCGCACACTTGATGGATGCGCATTACAGTAATTGCACTTAAAAACTGTCGTCAACCGTGCGCGACTTTTAATTAACAGTTAATCATCCGGTGCTTGTTTTGAATGCATGTATTATGGAGCCAGTCATGCGTGTCGGCCGTGCTTACTGCACGCAACATTAGCATTTTATGTGTCACTGCATGCAGCTTTTCCATGTCTTCATTAGTCCGTATTGATATTATTGATTCCGCATCAATCTCAACAAACATCAAGTCAAGTTGCACGGATGACAAGCGGACTGCGTGATTCATTCGATTGGCATTTAACACAAGCTGCAATCGCAATTAAATTATCAAACATCATCGCTTGCTGAGTGACTGG
>JARJDV010012430.1:0-11928 GCA_030264675.1 Anaulacaspis nigra
TTTTTTATCTGAGTAGACTCTTTAAGGCAATATTAGACCTAGGGAACCAGCACAAAGCGTGAGGAACAACCTGTTTTCAGCTGTCTGCTTGCCTCAAGAAAGCTTTTTAAGCCTACTTAAGAGGCTGAAAACTTACTTATCGTGCGAATTTGTGGATGTTTATCAACAAAGTTTAAAAGCATAAGTAATTCTGTGAATTGAATTGTTAAATATTTTCGAATCACGACTTGATGAATTAATTTTGACTTATTTTGTTGGTTAGTATGGTCACAGTACAACACGAATAAAATAAAGTGCGTGCTTGATTTGGATTTCCGTGATGACAGGACGCGATTTTAACTTTGTTAAGTTTCGTTTACAATGCTTACTCTTTCTTGCCTATTGGCTGAGGAACCCCAACCAACAGGTTTTAGCCATTTACAAAGCGATAAATACTATTTTAAGGGTCCGTCTCACGTTGTGCAGGCAAAACGTGAGGGTGCGGTTCTCACCAAACAGGCATGCATTGCTAAGACTAAGACCTTAAATTTCTTACAGAAAAATTCATTTTGAACTAAACCTAACCAAAAAACTTAGCAGCAGATAGCAATGACAAATCATTTGAATCTTGTAATGAATCATTAGTCCCGCATGAATTATCAGTATGTATGTTATCACCATGTTGTTTATTCTATGATTAATTCGAAGAATTTCAAACCAATCGCACCGGATGGACTTATTTATTATCTTCCAGTTGGTTTGTGCGCGCATCGTCAACGAGCAACTATTTTCACTGTTATTATTGCTAATTACTATAGTATTTAAAATGAAATACAAACGTTTGTTGACTATTCAATGCAAGCATTGTGCATTCACACGCAACGCAATATTTTCTTTGTATTTCCACATAATTTTTACTCTCAAGTAGTTTAAACCTCCCATGCGTAGGCTACTTAAGTTTATATTGAAATTTACCTTGCTTGTATCAAACGTGCAATTGATCACTTGCCATTCGGTCTTTTTTGTGCACTTGCATCCTGGCGTTTCACAAATATTGATGTTGTCGTAATTATCCGTTTTGATCGCACTGGTCGTTGCTTTGCCATAGCAAATTGATGATACGATCACCCATAATAGAATCTGGGCAACAGTCCACTGTACACCCATTATTTGAGCACATTATTGGCACTTTTCCGCGTGTAATTGGGTGGTATTCATGTTTGTTTTGCGTTAAAGTTCATGCAACTCGACTTATTTGTTGATCACTTTGTGCTTCGGCTTGTGCGCACCGCGCTCAGCACTCCACGACTAGTTTGAATGGACTTACTTGCACTTACTTACGTACTGGCAACCGCACCACACTTGCTCGTTCAGTGTTATTAAAAACTGCTGGCTGGTAGGGAGATCCGAAGTGCGCACAAGAGTTGAACTGAGATAAGTCTTGATTAAATAGAGATAGCTTCGCTGCGCAAGGATAACATGTTACTGAGTAACATACTGAGCGCGAATGTGTTTTAATAACTTTGTTTGTGATTCTTGATATTATTGAAGCAATTTTTCTTTATGCATCGCGAATTATTTACTGACATTGAAACAATCTGCGCACCCATTATACGCTCATTAGATTTATTGATTTATTGTTCATTATCTCAATGAAATGATTTATTTAATTATTGCAGCGTCCATTCAAATGAGCGCCTATTTCTACGTGACTTTGTTGGCTGCGTAGCTGGATCAAGTGGCGGACGTTTAGCTCAATGGCTTCAGCCGGGAAGTCGCGTCGACCCTTCAAAGTGTCATGTTATTTACACAAGGGACGAAATGCGGTGCGGATGGCCAACGATCATAACGGTTGTAACTTGCGACCAGTATAAAGAAGTTGTTCATGTGCCCAATATGAAAGTTGAAGTAAAAGCGATACCCATTGATAAGAAAGAGTTGGGGGATTGTGATACTGGCCGCAAAATGCGACGCGTAAGCCAGCCGGATCCTTTGACTTTTGGCGGCTTGCCGCCGCCCTCGCTTCATCACGCATTCGAACCGACTATTCGCGAGAAGATGTGTTTCCACTCCATTACGATCATGAAACCATATCAGAATTATTCATTTGAAGAGTTGCGTTACACATCGCCGCCTGTTAAACGATCCAGCGAGAATATGCTGGTGCGACCCAATGATGATGGTAGTTATAGCGCAAATTGGACGCCTGGCACAATCGGATGTTATTCGATTTCGATTAGCATCGATGGCTACGAAATGGAGGAACAGTTTAAAGTTGAAGTTAAAGAGCCACCGCAAGGCATGACACCGCCAAGTCAGAACTTGGCGAAGAAGTCCACATATCAGCCGAGCAAGTTGCGTAGATTTGTTGCAAAGAATTCGGCTGGTTTGCGAATTCGCGCGCATCCCTCGCTACAGAGTGAACAAATGGGGGTAGTGCATGTTAATGGCACAATTGCGTTCATTGACGAAATACATAATGATGATGGAGTATGGTTGCGACTTTCGGCTGATACTATTAAGCAATATTGTAGTGTTCCGATCATTGAAGCATGGTGCTTGCAATATAATCAACATTTGGGCAAGACACTTCTGCTGCCCGTCGAAGAACCAAAATCAATATTAGACCAAGTTATATCTGAAACAATAATGCGGAAACTTCCAGAAATTCATGATAGGTAAGTGATATTATCGTGTTTCAGAGCTTAAAGAAGACTAATTGACAATTTAATTTATAGAAGAAAAGCATCAACTGGATTTCATGGCGGGTATCAGGTCATTAAATGTGGTGCTTCCGGCCATAACGTGCGAAGCAAACCAAGTTTAAAAGCCCCACCAGTTGGCATGCTAGTCTTGGGTAATCGCATCGGAGTTAGTGAGTATATAGTCAATTCTGATGGTTGTTGGGTACATTTAGATCAAGCCACAAAAGAAAAGTATTGCTTCAATACCGATGGCGAAGCATGGTCGCTGGCAATGGGTCATAATAACACGCTCTATTTAGGCATTGTCAATCCTAAAGATATTGAACCTTTAGTTTCGAGTACTGTGAAAAAGGGATACGAATTCACAACAAATATGCCCGATCAGCACTTTACTTTCAATCCACTCCCGACGCCTCCAACACGCGTCGAGTCTATAAGCAATCCGTTCGTGTTTGGGGATGCTCCAAGAAGTGATCTACCTAAAGTACCAAAGCGAGATAAAAAGGATCCTAAGTTAAGCGGTCTTCCGAAATGGTTTACAAACGGAGAAACCAAAGAACCCGAATATACTGGCGTATCGGTAAAGGAGTTGGTCAAAGCTATCGGAGAGTCACGCGCTAATGGCAATGGTGTGACACCCCCAGATACGCCGAAACGTTCGTGTAGTCCAAAACATGTATCACCCAAATTGGGAAGTCGATGCTCCAGTCCAGTGTCAATTCCCACACGCTCTGATATTACATCGGGCGGTAGTCCACAAGGTTGTGGCTCTCCACGCAGCATTGGTATGTCACCCTTAGTTACGGGACAAGATACTTCGATACGAAGCGGATCTGACACTAGCGCTTTCGTAAGCAGCATCACAAGAGATTCGCCGCATCCCAAGGATGTATCTCGAACACCGAGCCCAAGTGGCAGTTCATTGCAAACTCGATCTGAAAGTCCAAAGCCGGAAGCTACCGAAGTATCCGAGCCTCAAAGTCCCAGGAAGTTGACGCAGACCGGAACTCAGACGTCGCCGGAGAATTCCAGCTCCAGTCATAATATTAAAGGATCTTTCTCGATTGGAACTACGGGGAAGGAGGAGCAACGCCTCTCTCCGAAACTAATACGTAAAGATCGATCCGGCATCACAAAGAGCCGAACGAAGCGCGCAATATCGCCGGCGAATTTTCAACAATTGACTGCTGCAAATAAAGTTCAATATCCCAGTAGCCTGCCAATAAAAGAAGCAATGAGTCCATCCGTTGCAGAATCTTTAAGAGCCGTATTTGCTGCGTTTTTATGGCACGAAGGAATTGTGCATGATGCAATGGCATGCGCTTCATTTTTGAAATTTCATCCGACTCTACCGAAACAGGGCGCAACCGTTGTCACACGCCATAACTCATCTAGTCACATTGTCGATAAGAGACAACAGGAACTTACCAAGGAGGAGAGAGCTCGACAAAGGCACTCTGTTGAAGTGTCGAACGCTGGCAATTATTTGCATATTCAGCCTTCAACTTTAGAAACGCTGACACGGTCGGCGGCAAATGCAAGCGCAAATCGAAGCCGGAACCGTAAAATGACCGATACAATTAAAGAGGATACAATGCCCGATAATACCTTTGGATGTCAAACTATTTCAGTATTGCCACCAGCTTTGAAATGTTTAGTTTATTTATGGGAAGAGTTGACAACAAATTGTATTCACGCCATTACGCAACAGACATTTGAATCAATGCCGACGTGTGCTAAAACTAAGAAATATGAAAAGATGAATTCCAAAGATAAAGATAAAGGTGTGACAGTTGAAAAAGAGAGCAAGAAAAAAAAGAAGAAGAACGCACGCAATTATTTAGAGGAAATCGGTCTCTCCAGTTTTTCACATGGTCCCAATGATCGAGAGACATTGTGTGAGTTGTGTGGTGAATATTTTCCTCACCCCGTTACCTATCACATGAGGCAAGTACATCCAGGATGTGGTAATCATTCTGGCAGTAAAGGCTACAACTCTGGTGGTAACTATTGCTTGGGATGGGCTGGAAATTGTGGAGAAGGTGGAATACGTAAGTCTATCTATTACACGTAATCACAAAAATCTTTAATTTTTCCAATTGTAGCCGGTAGCTCCTGGTATTTGGTATGTGAAGGATGCAGAGAGAAATGCATGAAAACAAATAAAACCTGCGGGAAGACAAAGTCAAGCAGGAGAAAGAGCGCATTTGTAAGATCACTAATTTCACCGAGTACAAGTTCCGGAGCAGATGTGCATATTATGATGAAAAATAATGCAATGTTTTTACTCGAGTTGGCTAGTGCTTCTGACTCATCCATGGTGAACCCTAGAAGACCTTCTTCACAAGTAATGGCTTCAGTATCCGAAAATAATTCACCTCCTGATCTTGGTGGGCCATTTAGTCCTGTACCACCGTTTCAGTGTTTAGACTCATTGGGTGCTTATTATAATGATGATGCCCCATTCTTTGAAGAGGCTTTGCGTAGGCAAAGTATGTGTGAAACTGTCCTACCTGGACCTTCAAATGGACAGAGGGTACTGTCGGCGTAATTTTAAATAAATGCCATGATTTTAAAGCAAATTAATTTCAGCCCTTGTCCGATGCTTCTGGTCAAGATGAAGGGGAATGCTCGAGAGGATCTCGTTTTCATAGATCGGTATCAATGGGTACCAATGGAATACCATGGCTTAAAGCAGGAATGGACGGGAGAGTAATAATGCTGAGAAAACGCAATAACAGTAGCAGTGAGGCATTAAATGAAGGAGGTTCCTCACTGCTATGCCATCCATCCGCAACATTATTGAAACTTGTTCCTAGAATGGATTCGTCATCAATAATGCCCACAAATCAATCAAATCATTCCTTAAACTCGGAGAATAACTTGGAAACCTTATCGTTGTTTCAACGGCCTGTTATGATGTTCTTGATACAACAGCATGACTTAGATGGATTGCAATTAGCAATGAGGCAAGCTCTGCGTAAAGCAATGTGCCGCGTTTTTGCAATGCAGGCTTTAAATTGGCTTTTAAGATCCGTTACTCAACCCGTGTGCTTGCACGACTTACTGTGGTGGTTGGTCACATCGTTAACGCCCACTGACATTGAATTTGAAAGTGAGGATGATAATAAACCAGCGAAGAAAATTGATGAACAGGTAAAGATTTAGAAACATCACCATCAATTCCTTATATGTAAAAATTTCTAGGATATGAACATTTGTGAGCATCCCTTATCAGATATTTCCATTGCTGGAGAAGCTGTGCATCCATTACCAGGCACATTTCATAACTTATTGCAAACAATAGCTGATCTCATGGTGCTATTACCGATGGGTTCAAGCTTGCAACAAATGGCTGTACGTTGTTGGGGTTTGAGATTTGCTTCCTCAGATCATACATTCCTGCATAGATCTCAAGTCTTTAGTAATATCTCAAAAATTTTATCAAGAAGCGAGGAAATAGAAGATACTACAATTTCGATGCATGAGAGCAATATTAATCAACAAACATGTATGGTGGAAAGTTTAAAAGATATAACTCCTCACTTGGAAATAAAAGCAAGCAGTCGACAAGCAATGATTGGTAGTTTAATTGATGGTTCCACTGAAACATTCTGGGAATCGGGCGACGAAGATCGGAACAAAACCAAGAGCATTATACTGGCATGCGCTCCAGGTCATCATCCAAAATTAATTTGTGTTCATATTGACAATTGTCGAGATTTGGCTGTTAGTTGTAACAATTACCAATGAAATGTTAAAACTGACATTTTAAATTGCAGAATAAAATATCAAGCATTGCATTTTATTCCGGGCCGAATACGGATGAACTTATAAAACTTCGGAATGTGGAAATTGAAACAAGGCTTCTTGGTGGTTGGGTTAATTGCCCACTTAATGGTTTGGACTTGATATGATTAAACGCGAATATATTAATTCACCTATATTTACAGAGACATATAACGAATCAGTAATCCGTTTAGAATTTAAAGGACCAGATAATTCAATTAGAATTCGACAATTGCGTGTGCTCGGCTTGGTGGATAATGAAAGTATAAAAGTTGGGAAACAATATAGCGCGACGACAATACAACAGAGGAATTGCGAATCGGAAACGCTGCGTGTGTTTCGCTTGATAACTTCGCAAGTCTTTGGCAAATTACTCACAGATCAACAACATCCCATACAGGATTCACCATCAATTTCTGCTAGCGAAAGTATGGAGCCTTTAGAGGAAAGTAATGATTTACGTGAGCACATGGTTGGAATTTTATTTAGTCGCAGTAAATTAACGCATCTTCAAAAGCAAGTTATTGTTCATATTGTGCATGCTATAAGAAAGGAGTCAATGCATTTGAGAGACGAATGGGAACAGACATTGTGCTCTACATCAAAAAGTAGTGATAATCAAAGCCAAGACGCTTCGAAGGCAACGGACACATATTGTTTTGAAATGTTGTCTATGGTGTTAGCGCTTTCAGGTAGTCCAGTAGGACGAGCATATTTGTCGCAGCAAGGCGGATTAATATGCGATTTATTAAGTTTGTTGCATACCGGAAGTGCACGAGTACAGCGACAGGTATAATAAATTTATTAGTTATCCATAAAGTATTTTATTATCCTGTTCATAGGTGACCTCATTGTTGAGAAGGATTATTCCTGAAGTTCCCCCGGAGGTGTTCGCCAGGTTGGTTGGAGTTACAAACCTACCACCCAAAGACTTTAGTGTTGTTTCAACGATTAATAAAAATGTGGGAAATAAATTTGATACAAATGCAGCGGGAATATTGGATGTATTTTTGAGTATAATCGCGAAATCGCTCTCAGTGCAAGTTAAAATGAAAAGTAAGAGCACATCGGGCGCAACGTCGAAGGATATAAACATGGTAACACTGGCCTCATCTATTTCATCAAAAGATTGTTCAACAACCCGATGGTGGTTGCGAGGTTCAGTGAATCATAAATTGGCAGAAGTTATGGTTCATTTCATAAAGGATTTATCATCGGTAAGGTATACAATATGAGAGTAAGATGCAAATCTAATTCATTTGACTTCAGGGTAGATTGTCCGAACAATGGGCAATTGCAACAAAGGGAGCAATCGCGCAGAATATTCTCAATTTAACTCAATTATCTGAAGATCAACGCGTACCAAACGTCAGTTTAAAATCTCAGACAATGTGGCTGGCATTAGCGTCACTTTGCGTTCTTGAAAAGGACCATGTAGAGCGTTTATCATCAGGCCAGTGGGCCAATCAGGATGGGCAACCATCCCTTCCTCGGCCAACATGCACCAATCATGATGATGGTGAAACGAGCGCAGTTGTTCAATGCAATTTATGTGGAAATTTATGCGCGGAATGCGATAGATTCTTGCATCTTCATCGAAAGACCCGCAACCATTTACGCCAAGTGTGCAAAGAGGAAGAGGAAGCCATAAAAGTGGAATTACACGAAGGTTGCGGGCGCACAAAATTGTTTTGGCTTTTGGCATTGGCTGACGCTAGAACTTTGAAAGCTCTTATTGAGTATCGTGAGGGTGGTACACGTTCCCGGGGTGCGGGAGCAACAGGCGTATGTCGTTTTTGTGGAGCTATTGGTAGCTCTGGACTTTTGGCAATTGGCAACGTATGCGCAGATCAAGAATGCCAGGTATAAAGTTTTTTATTTGCTAATTGAAATTAAAATTATTTTATGGTCGTTCCAGGATTACGCAAAAACCGCTTGTACGAAATTACTTTCTTGTGGACATATGTGTGGTGGGGTACTTAATGAAACGAATTGTTTACCATGTTTACATGGATGTTCAGGGGAGCAATCCCTACGGCAGGATGCTGATGACATGTGTATGGTATGCTTTACAGAAGCATTATCTTGTGCTCCAGCAATTCAATTACAATGCGGCCACGTATTCCATCTGCACTGCTGTAAAGCAGTATTGACTAAGTGCTGGATTGGTCCTCGTATAACTTTTGGCTTTTCACAATGCCCGATATGCAAGGTACCAGATTTTTTAAATGGATTGTTTATATTTGTTATAAATTATATCTTATTTAGAGCGGAATGCAGCATGATGTTTTAAATGAATTATTGGCACCGATTGATGAACTATACAAAGATGTACGTCGTAAAGCATTAATGCGGCTTGAATATGAAGGTCTTCATACAGTGGAAGCTATCGTATTACCTGGTGCTAGGTTTTATAACGATCCTGCCACTTATGCCATGGATCGCTATGCTTACTATGTTTGCTACAAATGTAATAAGGTAAAATATACTTTTCTGTTCCTAACTTTGCCCAACTTCTAAGGTTAATTTGTGTAGGCTTACTATGGTGGCGAAGCGCGTTGTGATGCTGAAATTGGAGAGCATTATGACGCTAGTGAATTAGTCTGTGGAGCTTGTTCCGATGTAGCCAGAGCACAAATGTGTCCTAAACATGGTACCGACTTCCTCGAGTACAAATGTCGGTACTGTTGCTCAGTTGCTGTATTCTTCTGTTTCGGAACAACTCACTTTTGCAATGCATGTCATGATGACTTTCAAAGGGTTACTAATTTGCCCAAGAATGAACTTCCTCTATGCCCTGCAGGTACGTGATTGTCAAATTTTTATGCTGGTCTAAAGCTTTATTATAATTTAGGTCCGAAAGCAAAACAATTGGAAGGCGATGAATGTCCGTTGCATATAAAACATCCACCCACTGGAGAAGAATTTGCTTTAGGCTGCGGGGTTTGCCGTAATGCACACACATTTTGAATCTCGCGGATGTCTCTCACCACATATAAGTCGAATATGATATAGATTTTCTTTGGTTTACTAATAAACTTTTCATTTGTGGTCCTAGAAATATTTGGTTTTCTTTTCCTTAAGTATTGCGAGGTTATTAAATGTTCCTTTCAATAAATAATAATGCTTGTATGCATATCATCTAATTTCATTTATGCGATTGTAGATTAAAGCAAGGGTCATAATGTAATATCAGACTTAATTTTTCTGAAATTGATCATGGCATCTCCTAGACAATTCGTGATTTAAATATGTATATTTGAGGTCAAAGCTCTAAAAGTACCATGAAAATGCTTTACACTTTTTTACTTTAATTTCATCGTGCAAATATTTAATGAACAGCCTATGGCGTATTTTACCGCTGAGGTTTTATTTTTCCCAATTTGCGTGGTTAAATTTGCTTCGGAACTTCTTATATTGCAAAATTGAAACAATATATACATATATTTAATACTAAAATGAAACCCGAAGGAGCAGTAATTAATTTAAACAGATTTACGGTCAGATGTATCACCAAAAATTTCCGATATCCTTGAACAAATCAAAACTGCCGCAATACAATATATTCATAATCTTATTCATATTCTTACTTACCGGTAATAAAAGCATTGTAATCGCAGCACTTAGCAATCGCGCTACAGTTTCCTTAATTTGAATGCTAGATTCACCAAAATAGTCTAGATCAGGATACATTGATGACCAGGACCACTCATACACGTCTACCGGTGTATAATTAACCCATGTCCAGATGGTATTATTAGTCAATACCCAGCACATAGCAGAAATGAAGAGTAACATAAGAAGAGCTCGAATCGCCAATAAACTATAATACCATGTTTTAGGGTACATAGCAAGAAATCTCTCTGAAACTAAAAGAAGAAATGTCTTGTTTGGGAATTAATGTCATATAACTTCTTACCGCTTTTAGCTTTAAATACGTGTGCATAGTAATTACTTTTCTGTGCGCAATATTGACATAATTCAAAATTAGTTCGCGTTTTTAATTTTCCATGCAGAAAATAGTAATTTCTTCGATACATACATGTCCAATTTCCATTAGTGTCTCTAAATAATTGGCGTATTTTTAATTTCTTTACTTTATGCAAAACTGTATCACTGGGTGATTTACATGCTCTCAAGTTCCTACAAGCATTTTCATCTAATGCCCTTGCTAAGGGTATGGGTTCTTTAAGCTGCACTGGAAGAATTTCATGGATTTGTGTTGGTGCGTTTTTTAGTTTTTGCTTTATATATGTCTGATTGTTTTCAGATGTAAGTTGTTCATTCCTTTGAATTATATCTCTCTGCATTGTGACATAATTTTCTTTGATTTTTGCTTGATTGGTTTGCACTTCGGTTAATTCAGCGCGCATTTCTGAATGCAAGATGGAACTTCCAATAGTTGTCGCCGTTGAATAATTTGGCGCATTTTCTACGTGCAAAATGTTAGACTTTTTGCAATCATTATTCTCAGAAATTGATTGCGGGCGTAGTCCGTTTTGAAAACTTTTGACATATTCTTTGCTATACTTGGGAGGCGGATGGGGTGGCAACTTCAACGGTTTGTCAACCCTGAGGTAATTACAATTATTAGTTCATAGTGCAAGTAATAGAGATTGCAGTTTTGTACTCATCACAATGTGTAGGAATATTTTTGGGCTTTGATGTAGACGACGTGCTTGGAGGAGGTGTGGATTCAGGTCTCCTCAATCCCACAAATTGCGGATGGCGCTCGTCATTATCCCTTCCGTCTGTGGATTGCGAACGTATATCCGTTCGTTTCCTTCGAAACCGAGGATCTATAATGTTTCCTTAAATATAAAGAAATAAGTGAATACTGATGAATATTACCTTCACTTATCTTTACGGTTCGGTTAAGATGGGCATCAGCAGGAATCTCAGATATGCTTTTGAAACTAGGTCTGAAATATAATTAGCATATAAATCGAAGCATAAATTTGCTAATAATTACCTATACTGTCCATCATTCATCGCTCTGTTACGTAATCCGCGCTTGATATTAAAGAAATAAATTATTGAAATATGATATTATCATGTGTATAAAAAACTAATGTATAAAGTGACTTATATTGTACAGGTGTCACCTGGTAAACTACATTTTCATGGTATTAACCAGAAATATTGGACTGCTATTTTATTGACAGAAATATTTAAATAGTTTGATAATATGACAGGACTTGTTAATATGGAAACTTGGAGGTAACGGAATTCTATTGTATTAATTATTTATTTTATTGGTTATCATAGAAATTATTAACTCAAATAATGCTTATTTAAAATAATTCAAAAATTATTAAAAATAATTTCCTTTATCCTCTAACTTTTCAGTTATTATCGCGTTATTGCCAATTGGTTTGGCTCTTTTAGATTAAGTGGGTAGGATTGATTAAAGGATTTTTGACATTCACTGGCAATAAACAATTCTTCTCATTGA
>JARJDV010012439.1:0-11504 GCA_030264675.1 Anaulacaspis nigra
GATTACAGTAGTACGCTCATTTCGGTTTATATTTAAGCTAGATATTTTTAAAGTTATCCATTGGGCGCGATAACAGTTTTTAACGTTTTGATATGCTAATATCAAATTTTGCGATCAAGAAAGAAGGTTTACTTTAAGTATTTTGAACTTTTTTGCCAGTAGATAAAGTTCAACAAGGAATTCATTGATTATTAAATATTTAACAATCTTTCTAATTGTAGTGGACGTATAATTTTTAATTTTTCAAATATCTATCAAAAAGTGAAGATGTAACTAGGAGAACTAATGAATTAGTCCTCCTCGCTGGGCAATCTTGTGCTGAAGAGCATAGTCCTTCGTCCTTGAATGGTAAGTTGATGAAGAAATTCCTTACTGCTCCTAAACAACTACAAATACACTACTATTACTCACACGCTTGGTGTGTCGCCACTATTGCATCGTGCTGCCAGAGAAAATGTGGCATATGTACTTCCCAATTCCAAATGTTCTCTATTGACGTTCGCCCATTACAGTCGTTTCTATCGTCTTGAGTTTGCTTACGTTGATTACGTTAATTATTTTAATCAGTTGATAAGTTTTATCGGACAATAACAAAATACGAATCACGTGCAAGTAGTGTTAGTGTTAGCAATTCGTGTTCAACGATAGGAATGCAGTCGATCATGCAATATAAACACCAATCTCGTTGTTGATAAATTCTATGTGTGTAGAACCGTATAAACAATTTTAATCAAAACAAATGTGATAATTAGAGAATAGAGCTATAGTGTGGTGGACCTTCGTCGTCAAGAAAGTGGTAAGCAAGCTGCAAAATGATGCACTTAAACGCAGACATATCGAGCGCCCTTCAGCTGCTTGAGGATATCAAGCACACAGTGGATTCGCTTGATGACCCTAAGCTAACGGCAGCTACATCACCCGACTTGAATATGTTGATCTCGGTCTTGGAGAACCCAATCTTTCGTAGCATTGTCACAGTGCAGGATTCACTTAGTGAGCTGAACCAACAGCTGGGCCAGCACCCAAGTATCTTGCCTGTTGATTTTGATATTACTCCAGCTGGAGAGTTGGCTTTGAGTGTACCACCTGGAGGTGATTTGTATGATGCTGGCTATGGAGATGACTTTGACGAACAGCGAGTGCCTTCCGCACCAGTATCACCTGGATCTCCAGATGACAAACCAATTGATGTAAGGATTTTAAATGTCTTCCCCATTCTCTCTATATTTGCATGTTTGCTTTGTGTCTAGACAATGCGTATTCTACAAAAAGGACAACGACGTGATGATGACGATGCTGTGCACCGTTCACCATCAGCTGTAAGTGATGCATCAAAGGCAGGATCTGATACCCTGCTGAATACTGAATGGGCACAAGTAGAGGCAATTGACCTGGTTAATGATGGCACTGGTCTTGGTTTTGGTATAGTGGGAGTAAGAACCATGGGTGTTGTTGTGAAAACCATTCTTGCTGGTGGAGTCGCTGATCGTGATGGTCGTCTTCAAAGTGGCGATCACATTCTTCAAGTAAAAATACTCTATAAAGATCAAGTCCACATTTTAACTTGTTTGTTTATTTCCAAATAGATTGGTGATGTCAACCTACATGAAATGGGCTCAGAACAGGTGGCTACTGTTCTGCGTCAGTCTGGAACACATGTGCGTTTGGTGGTGGCACGACCTGCAGATGCAACTGCCGCCGAATACAAATACTTGAGCAGCACTGCACCACTTGTGCCAACACGTCTTCTCACCGAGCCCGTCGAGCTCGATCGCTACCTCATTCAGCACAAGTATAAAGCAATATTTCAGGCTCATCCTGAGTATCTTTTTGATCCGCCACCACCACCGCCCACATCATCATCATCTGCGTCATTGCGTGGCGGTTTATCGCGTATACCCGCCTCGCCTTCGCTGCCTTTGCTGAATCTCGACATGGCTATGAAGATGCCTGAAATGGAGAAGTTTACCGTCGAGCTGCGCAAAGATGCCAACGGTTTGGGTATCACAATCGCTGGATACGTATGCGAAAAGGAAGAATTGTCTGGCATTTTCGTGAAAAGCGTTAACAAAGGCAGCGCTGCAGATTTGAGCGGAGCAATACGTGTAAACGATCGTATTGTTGAAGTGGACGGCGTCTCGCTGCAGGGTTTTACGAATCTACAAGCCGTCGACGTACTGCGAAGCAGCGGCAGTGTCGTGAAGTTGGCACTGGAACGTTATCTGCACGGTCCCAAGTTTGAGCAACTGCAGCAGGCAATCGCTGCCAGCGAAACAAAACCCACGTCGGCGCCGGCGATTGCCACAAGCCCGTCGAAACGGTAATTGCTCGCCAAATAAAACGAACCACGTACCAAACAAACTATACAACACTCGGTGTTCTAAACTCCTTCACGCCTGAACCCCGTCAGTCCTGGTTCGTAGCTACGCTTTCTTCCTCCCTCTATGCTCACTCTTCGTTGCTTTTGTTCTCTCCTTGTCGATGTTAAACTATCGCTTTCTGTGCCTCTTTATCGTCTTTTAGTTTCGTTTACTTTTGGTTTGACTTCGATACATTTCAGATACCCGAAGGACAATGAGATTGGCGATGCGCTGGCAATGGTTGAAGCGAAAAACGAGCATCTATCAATATTGGACAAAGACGTGGCGCCCGCCACCGAGGAGGCATTACGCGCCAAATGGGCACAAATCGTCGGCGCCGATACAGAGATTGTGGTGGCGCAACTACGAAAATTCGGAGAACGCGGTGGTCTTGGCATTAGCCTCGAAGGCACCGTGGACGTGGAGGACGGGCAGGAAGTGCGCCCGCACCATTATATTCGCTCCATTCTGCCCGAGGGTCCAGTTGGTAAGAATGGCAAGTTACGTAGCGGCGACGAATTGCTTGAGGTGAACGGTCACCGTCTGTTGGGCATGAACCATCATGAAGTTGTAAGCATACTTAAAGAATTACCACTCGTTGTGCGAATGGTATGCGGACGTTCGACAAGCGCCTCACCAAAGCATCACTCATTGAATACGACTCTTGGAGGCAGTTTGCAGAATCTGCTGCCAGCCACTGACCGTCTTGTGAAGGCAAAGTCTGACGGATCAATCGCCACCACAACTGCGGATGTTTCCTTCTCAAAGATGAAATCGCGCTCGCTTGAGCCACTCACCGGATTGGCAATGTGGAGCTCCGAGCCACAGATCATTGAATTGACAAAGGGCGAACGAGGACTTGGATTCTCTATTCTTGACTACCAAGATCCAATCGATCCCAACGATACGGTGATCGTGATTCGTAGTTTAGTCCCTGGAGGCGTCGCGCAGCTCGACGGTCGACTCATTCCAGGCGATCGCTTGCTTTTCGTGAACGACACAGAGTTGGAGAATGCCTCGCTGGACCAGGCCGTGCAGGCATTGAAGGGAGCCCCAAAAGGTGTTGTGCGCATCGGGGTCGCAAAACCACTGCCAATCACCGATACGGTGGCGTTTAGCACTTCAACGCCGCCTCCCTTACAACAAACCGACCACGATGCGCATCATTAGGGGGCGAATTCCTAGAGATTACGAAGGACGAAAGGTGGATAAATATATTGTTGCCTTTTTTGTAAGCTAAATTTTATTATCATTTGCGATGTGCATATCACAACAAGTAGGAGCGACCGCTTCCAAGTTCGAGGTCATGTGCAGGAGTTTAATTTCTAAGGCACTTTAGTTATCATCGAGCAAGCAATAGAAAACCCGCATAGATCTAATGCGTATTACGTTCAAGGAGAGAATTATATTAAATTTTCAATATACACTCTTTCTATTAGATAATCATAAAAGGTATCGTCTATTCCTGAGCATTAATACATAACATACAAGAAAGAAGAGAAATAATACTTTAATTAAATTGTTTAATTTGAACTAAAACTATGAATGCCATAAAGTGGCCAACTTTGAATCTCGATATATTCATCATATGGATTCAACTTTTATGTTGCAATTGCATAAATTCGTGGTCGATGGGATATTTTGCAATGTATTCCAAGCTGGGTACCGCTAATTTTGTATGCTTTCTTATGAAATCAGTCCAAATGTTCTCTTCTTCGCCATGATGAAAATACGAACCCCATATCTTCGAAAGTAGAAAGTTGTCATCGTGATGCGATTGATCATGACCGAAAGCACCCTCCGCTTCTAATTCTTCACAGATTGCGACCGTATCGCAATCAGTATATACTGAAGGAGTGTACACATCCTGAATTAAATGATCGCCGATGTAGACTATCTGTGGTTGAGCTTTGCCTGATTGTTTTTGAAGAAATTTATAAACGCCTTGAAAGTTGCCATATGTGTAAATGCCCCCTCGACGCAAATCATCAACGCCAACTTCTTGTGTTTCGATAAAGCCATCCATAGCGACAAAAGGACGTTGCATGGTAAAGAATCCTGGTTTTTTAGCAAAACAAATGACGATGTCGAACAAGTTTCGCCAATTTTCGCCCAAGGATTTCGATGCCGTATGTGTAGCAAAGTCAATATTTGAACCAGTTATCAGGAATAGTAATTTTTTTGAATTTCGTAGTTGCTGAAACCATGCGATAAGCGAATCGCTGCACTTGTGAATGTAATTGTCCGGATTAGATTTAATATTTGGAAAGTATCCGCCCTTACTGGCACCAAAATGTTCCCTTTGGAACATATCCTGCAGAGCTGCCTGAATATGAGGATAGATACCGTACTCTTCTAGGCGTTTTCCATTATTCTCTTCATCGAGTGTGTCCACTGCGCGCGCAAATACTAAACTTGCCGGCATATCAAAGTAATCTGAAAGAGTGCGCATCGTCTCGGACAATGGACCATTCCATGTATGAAGCGGGTCTTTGATAAAAACATCGGTCACGTCCCAGCGAGTATCTGGCCCATAGTAAGCAATCAGTTCTTCGCGGTTCAACTCTTTAGTACCATGCGATCCATGAAGTATCCTGCCAGTCGGTCCTAGACGTAGTATATTACCCTTTTTAACGTCCAAGATGAGGCCTTTAATCATGAAGTCAATATTGTCTTCGATGGGCAAACTGAGGTACTTTGGAGAGTAACCGCAGAGGTCGATCAGGTAACGAGAGAGCGCATCGTATTCCATTCTCACCATATTACTCACTTTGTACCTGCATATCGTGTTATCTAGGTCGAAGCCTATACAGTCGTAGGAATCGAATCGGAAGTGTTGCTGGTGATGACTCATGTCCTTTATTATTGCGGGGGTAGCAGAACGAATAGCAGACTTGCCCTGTTCTGTGGCAGCAGCTGATGACGTCGACATCGACGGCTGTTCGACGCGTATATGACGGCGGCGTTTGCAGAGAGCTTCCACCACTCTATTCGATGAGGCATACACGATACACGCGCGTGCTTCAACGCGTAGTAATGCCAATGTTGACAGCATTGCACATATAGTCTCCGCCCGGAGAGAATTGCACTGTCAGGAGCAAAAGCACTTGCACGAACCTAATGATCTTATTGCATTTCTTCGCTCATGTCGCGCCCACATCGGAGAACCATTCTGCACTTCATACTTTGGCGGAAGTTTTACGCCGTCTTGCTGCGCAACATTCGCTGACGATTAGGTAATACTGAACTGGTTTAGTTTATGCCATAATTGCAGACGTAGCTCAATGATTACAATGCTTGATTGGAGCTAATACAGCGTATAAACAAAACAAGGTCTCAACGCGCGCGCCGCGGACCACGCTCAAGGGCTCTGCAGGCTCATTAGTCACTGACGTTGACGATTTCGATACATTGAACAGATTGATATATTCTATCGGCGGCAACGTCAACGTGCTAATCCCGTTAGATACAATTTGCGATCTGATGCAAGTGCGCGCGAGGCACTAAACTTGGAAATTGCGCGAAAAAATAGTGGGACGCATGCCATACTTTGCCTGATTTATCACCGCCTCACGTGTGACCTAACTTATTGATATAAGTAATTAAATATTCGCGTGTACGTCCTTCATGACGTGCTAATTATGTAATTACATTAACTGAAATGATAACAAATCAAATTATCATTTAGTTTCAAAACAATGGTCATATGATCAAAGTCAATCTATAATTATACAACCAGGCTATAAATGCAATGAGACGATATAATCATAGAAGAATTTTCAAGTACTTGCAATTATAGTGTAAACAAAGCATTGTTTACAAATTGATAAAATTCGAAGGGTAATTGATTATTTATTTACGTTATTATTCGGTGGCACGAAACTTGTTTCAAATTACATTTAACATGATTTACAAAAATTGTTTAAAAAATATATTAAATTTTGGAAGTAAGCTCTGGAACAGCCTTGAACAAATCTGCGACTAGGCCATAGTCAGAAACTTGGAAAATAGGAGCTTCCGGATCTTTGTTGATTGCAACAATGGTTTTGCTGTCTTTCATGCCAGCCAAGTGCTGAATTGCTCCAGAGATGCCCACGGCAATGTATAGGTCGGGTGCAACAATTTTTCCGGTTTGTCCAACTTGCAAATCGTTGGCGACAAAACCGGCATCAACGGCTGCACGAGATGCGCCAACGGCAGCACCCATCTTATCGGCAAGATCGTAAAGCAGCTTGAAGTTGTCTCCCGACTTCATGCCTCTTCCACCACTGATAACGCATTTGGCACTCGTTAATTCTGGACGATCGGACTTGCTCAATTCTTGACTAACAAAGGTAGTCAAGTCGCTGCCGAAGTTGCCATCAACCTTTTCCGTTGCTGTTGAACCGCCTTCAAGTTTGTCAGCTTCAAAGCTCGTACCACGGACACTCAGGACTTTGATCTTATCGGTGGCAGTGAGCGTTTGAATAGCATTTCCAGCATAGATACTGCGCACAAATGTATCAGCGCTCTTGATGCCGATTACATCGGAAACAGGAGAAACGTCCAATTTAGCGGCAACACGCGGAAGCAAAGCTTTACCAAAAGCGGATGCACCGGCGACAATGTGTGTGAAGTTGTATTTCTTTTGGGTTTCCAACACCAAAGGCGTAATGCTTTCAGCTGTGAAGCCTTTGAATGCATCAGATTCAGCAACTAGTACTCTAGCAAGACCATTGCTCTTGGCAACGGCTTCAGCCGCCTAAAATTTAAGAGATTAGCCTAGATATTCATAAGAAGATTGGGAGGATGACTTACAGGTCCGCATTTGGTACCTGCTACCAAAACGGTCACTTCGCCACCCAACTTCTTGGCCGCAGTAATCGCATTTTGAGTAATCGGGGATAGCGCCTCATTGTTATGTTCTGCAATAATCAACGTGCTTTGCAGCCGTCTAGAAAACTAAACTTGATATGAGTATTACCTTAAAATAGCAAACTTGCAGACTTACCTGACTTGCAAGCTGGCGGCTATGCTTAGCAAACATCTTTATGTAACCACCGGACGAACTATAAACTAGAGTTGAAAACGATCACCACGACTGGAGCAGGTCGTGGGAACGCGAAATTCACTTTATCAAAGTCCAAGGTGCAGCAGCCATCGGCTGTCACGTGGCGAATAAATTTATGCTCTAAATTCATTTTGGAACTTTAAATTCGCCTTGAAGAAATTATTCATCATTTTCTGGGAAGATGCGTAATCATAGTAAAATACTAGATATCAATTGTTTCTTGCAAACAAAAGTAATTCTGTGCGAATATTCCGAGGTCCAATCAGCTGATAATCCTTAAGCAATTGTGGTTGCATAGTGGTATCAAGCTGCGAGCGAATTTTATTAATCGTGTGAGTGGAATATTTTATGACATCATCCTAGATTTTGTTAATCGGATTAGGTTCGCAGCACCGATCAAGGTTTATGGTCCGGTTTATGTAAATGATGTGCCATTACTGGTAATTCCTGCAATGTTGAAATTATAAACAAATATTTACTTTAATTTCCTCCGATAGGGGACGCAGTGAGTCCATGGAAGACGAACGGTTGGTGCATGCATTCAGCAGTATTGAACTTGACGGTGTGCATGGCGCTCATCCTCGACGACGGCGTGGAATAGCATCTAATAGAAAATACTGAAAGTACACACATTGCGTTCCGGTGCATGTAGCGTGTAGTTGGCGAAGTGAAATACGGCCGCTTTGAAGCGATTGTACAGTGAGGCGGAGTGAGAACATTGACGGCCCGGTCGACGCAATTGCCAGAGTGTGAGTTCACGGCGGCTCGGCAACAGCAGGACCAACAGCAGTAGCAGTCACCAGTGTGCGCGTATGTGTGTGCCAAAATGGCAGAGAACGGACAGGACAACGCGGAACAGTTAAAACATACAGGTAAGCGGCGCCCGCCAAAATGGCTAGATAATAGTGCATGCAAATAGTGCTCAACGGACGCAGTCACCTTTGCCCGTTACACCTGCCTGGAGGACACGCAGCGTGCGGGCGTTCTCAGTTATATAATCTGGAAGATTTCGACCATCTGTAGCATCCATCCAACTGTGTGTGCTTGCCATCGGTCATGCATTGCAGTTGTATAAATTAGCACATTGCCAATTCAATCAATTTTCAAGCGGTTTCATTGCCATTCTTTCTGTGTATCGGGCAACGTTTCGGCGTTACTATTGATATTTACATTCGTGTGTGGGGGCCAGCCCCTCTGTAGTGTTAATTTGAGGTTAGTTTTTATGCATAGTGAACCCAGTAGGTTTCCATCGAATTGCTGCTTATTTCTGGGAATATCTCGGTGAATTATGATCGGTATGTACTCTAACGGGGTGTGTTCGGGATATTCGCACGCGATTCCTAGGTTAATTTAAAAAGAATGCGTGGCTCACGTTTCGTTGGTGTGTAGGTGTGTTTCATGAGTTTGAGTTGTACGTAGTCCGCAATTAATTAAAGGGAGTCAAGGTTCTTAATTTGTTGTAAGCTGTGGCTGTTGCAAAACGCAATTAATTACCGATAGATTGATATAATTGTACAGCAGCATTTCGCTCGTCTCGATTGACTGCGTTTCGATTTTTGTGCGTGCGTTTTTGGTCGAACAGGTGCGGTGTTGTTTGTTTTTCGCTTATCATTGGAACTGGCAATAATCGCGAATAAAATGTGAGTTCATCAGCGAACAGCTCATGGCAATTCTCACTAGGGAGTCATACACTTAATTAGACCTTATTTTGCGTGTGTCGTCCGTTTATTTTTAGCCAGTTCACCGGAAAATGTAAACAATGCGAGTGGTACATACGCAATATGTGCCCATTTAGAATTTGCAGATGTTTTAGCAAATGCAAAATTTTCCCTAGCTTCTTTGCGAGGTTAGGTGGGATGTCATTATAAACGGTGATTAGGCAGACAAGAAGGAGATGATGACATCATCGCTGCGGAATTCCTGGGTGTATTGTGTTTCACTTGCTTGACGAAAAAAAATTGTTGCATAAATGAATAGAATTAATTTGTCGCACAATGCTCGAGGTGAATGCGTTTTATTGGTGCGAAATAAAACAACCGTTTGTTTGGCTCGAAATGGTTACAACCACAATGCACGCGAGGTTGCCTATAGTTTAATAAGTTTTCAAACTTTAATTTAACTTTGAATGTGATTAATGTTAATATGTTTTCTTTTTGTTTTAGGTAAGTTCAAATTTACTATACGAGTAGTATTCGTCATGTCGGAAGTACACTGACAAGATGTAAATTGAAGTTCTTGACGGAAAGGATTTAATGTACAAAGTGGGAGTGCCATCGATAAGTAAATCAAACTTAAAGAGAACGCGCTAAGAGCTATTAACAAGCGCAAGTATCCGTATGAACTACATAGTTATCAGTTTCTATTATTTACCAATTAGCGTTTAAAAGATGGTGTCGGGTCGCGGAGACTTGACCCAGACATCGTCGGCGGCAATTTGCATCTGGGCATAAATTAATTAAGCATTGACACACGAAGCGCATTGTCGGCTGAGTCATCATCGCATCGGGCGAAGACGAAATGGAAATCTGAAAAGCCGGAGAGGCAGCTTGAGCGCGCACCCAGATTGTGTGCTTCACGTGAAGCACGCGATATACGTCGTCCAACACCACCGCCAACCAACTAGCTAGCCTAGCTAGCTTTCCAAACGCGTTGTGAACTGCGCTCGGTCGTCGACGATCAAATCAGTCAGTCGGTAGCAAGCCGCGAACCACCACGCGGTCATAATCGCGAGCGCCTATGTGTGCATGGCAGTTATCTAGTCCGCGCAAGTTGCGGCTCTCTGTGAAATGACCGCGCACTGTCATCATCATCATCGGCGTTGATCTGATACGCGCACGTATCGGCGTGTTTTAATTACAGTTATATACAAAACGCAGTGCGTTGTGCAAGAGATATACACACCGATTGGGAATATAATTACATATTGCGTAAAAATGCTTGCGGATCACATGTTTCTCGTGCCGGAGCGAGCGCTCTCGATGGACCTGGGTCGGCTGCAGGAGGATCTTGCAGGGTTGGATTTTGATGCGCGCCTTCTACAGGTGGCCCCCATGGGCAACGTGTGGATATGTAAGTCGTTCATCCATCCTCACAGCTCAGACGCGTCTTAATTGCCGCGTGTGTGAAGGAGCGGCGTAAATCGAACGAACAATCGCTTAATTTAATTGAATTTGTTAGGTAACTCGCTGTATCGAATCGTTACTGGCGCGCGCGCATGATAATCAGTCAACAAATTGCGCTCTATAAACGCGATCGAGTTTCTTCGTATGATAGATAGATAGCCAGATAGATATTCACAGCCAGCAAGCAAGCATTAAGCGCGCATTTGATTTCGTTTTAATTACGTGTGCCATTTCTGCTTCTCGCTTATCGGTCGCATGGTCACTCAACAAGGCGCATTCCTTTGCGTCTCTTGCATTCATTCGTAATTAAAATTTGTTCTAAATTCGTCCATCTGTATCGCCGCCGCCACCGTCATCATCATCGTCGTCGTTGTCGACGTATTGAAATGGTGTATTGATGTGTAATTGCCAAAAAACATGCAACTGTTAAAAGCTAAAATTAGTTCACGTACGACACACGCGTTTCGAGTTTCGAACGTTCGTAATCGCGCCGTCCGCGAGCGGTCCGCGTTTATTTCCATTTTTTCGGGCGAGTGGAAAAATGAATCGCTTATGAATTTTTACACTAGGCGCATCATGCTCTGTTTGCGTTGCATTTTTTAAAAAGCATCCATTAGTTTTATTTCCAAAGCAACGGTTTTATTCTATACGTGCCTAGGTCTTTTTGCATTCGATCGAGCAGGAGCGAACGCATAAAATAAAACGCAAACGGGGCAGAGCTGAAGATGACGAATAATAGCATTTAGTATTTATTGACGTGCTGGTGATTGAAAATTTTTTTGTTTTGTTTCGTTTTGTCCCATGTTGGAAATCGTACGTGTGTAAACAGCTTCCGTTATGTTTGCAACACAACGAGCGCAGCATATACACACTTGTCCATTTACTCATTCAATCGCGAATAACGAGAGCCTTGGCATTATTGTTTTGCATCCGGCGTTTGCAAACAATTATTTATTAAATCATCGAACAGGC
>JARJDV010012441.1:0-14721 GCA_030264675.1 Anaulacaspis nigra
TATACCATCTGACGGAGGCGCTACATCTAGAGTTTATACATATCTATGGTGTTACCTGTTCGAAAATAGTGGGAGGAATTTGAAATATTTAAGTATTTAACTATCTCTTTGTTTTCAACTAAAATAATGCTAATCTGTATAAAGAAAGTGCATAAACAAATACGTTTGCTTTGGTTTGTCATTATATCCATTTGAAAAGCTTGATGCGCTGTTGTCATTCACGTGCGCGCAAGCGTAGAGAGTGGTTAGTCTGCAAACCGGCGTTGTTGAGTGTTTGGCGGGCAAGCGTCGTCCATCGCATGCTAGTTTACAAGATTTTGATAAATATATCAACTTGTGCCTCAACAAAAAATGGGTGACAAAGCAGATCCAGGTAATTGTACATCGATGGGTCGTAGATTCAACATGCTTGGCAGTGGCGCTCCGCGTTTACTCTACAATCCAATTTTTTCCGCAGAGACCTTTGATGATGCTGTGGAAGAACGTGTTATCAACGAAGAATACAAAATATGGAAGAAGAACACCCCCTTTTTATACGATTTAGTGATGACCCACGCTTTGGAATGGCCATCCCTCACAGCGCAATGGCTGCCGGACGTGACCAGACCAGAAGGCAAAGACCATTCCATTCATCGACTGATTCTAGGCACCCATACTTCAGATGAACAAAACCATCTACTCATTGCAAGTGTTCAATTACCAAATGAGGATGCGCAATTTGATGCATCACACTATGACAATGAGAAAGGTGAATTTGGTGGCTTTGGTTCTGTAAGTGGCAAGATTGAAATTGAGATCAAGATCAACCATGAGGGTGAAGTAAATCGCGCCAGATTTATGCCTCAGAATCCCTGTGTGATAGCCACTAAAACACCATCAAGTGATGTACTGGGTAAGATAAATATTTTACAAATAAAGAATGAATAGATATCTACAAGTGGGTTTCCAGTATTTGATTATACCAAGCATCCCAGTAAGCCTGATCCAGTTGGTGAGTGTCATCCAGATCTGCGTTTACGCGGTCATCAGAAAGAAGGCTATGGGTTATCTTGGAATCCAAACCTAAACGGCTACTTGCTGTCGGCGAGTGATGATCACACAATCTGCTTGTGGGATATTAATGCAACACCCAAAGAAGACCGTGTCATTGATGCAAAGACTGTTTTCACTGGCCATACGGCAGTCGTTGAAGATGTAGCATGGCATCTTCTGCACGAGAGCTTGTTTGGATCGGTCGCTGACGATCAAAAGCTCATGATCTGGGACACACGCGTTGGCATGACCAGCAAGCCTTCGCACACAGTGGATGCGCATACCGCGGAAGTAAACTGTCTTAGCTTCAATCCTTATTCTGAGTTCATTCTCGCCACAGGCTCCGCGGACAAGACTGTCGCCCTGTGGGATTTGCGTAATTTGAAACTGAAACTGCATAGTTTCGAATCGCACAAAGACGAAATCTTCCAAGTACAATGGTCGCCGCATAACGAGACCATTCTTGCCTCCTCCGGCACAGACCGTCGACTCCACGTGTGGGACTTGAGTAAGATCGGAGAGGTGCAAACACCAGAGGATAATGAGGATGGACCACCGGAATTGCTATTCATCCACGGCGGACACACCGCTAAGATTTCAGGTAACGTGCAATGGAACTCAGCCTATTACGTTACCGACGGTCAAACGTCCAACTTTCTGTTACAGATTTCAGTTGGAACCCTAACGAACCGTGGGTTATATGCTCAGTATCTGAAGACAATATTATGCAGGTGTGGCAAATGGCCGAAAACGTTTACAATGACGACGATGGCGATATACCTATTTCAGACGCCGATGCTCCACCCCCACAACAACAAGCACAAACAGTCGCCAATTAATTGTCACGAGCCATGCGAGCATTCTCTTGGGGAAACGCATTTATTTTTTGTTTAATCCTACTTCAGTAAATTAATCAATTATATTATTAACTACTAGTATTATGTTTCCGCGATTCCCGTTGGATAATCGAGTTCCTTGGGGCCCTCTTTAACGCTCTGTCCATGCGAACTTGAATAATAAACAAGTTGTACGATACTTCCGACTATTGCAGTTTCAATCCAGTAAAATGTGAGCGAAGTTCACCCCAGCACTTATAATAGTCCTCCTCCAATTTTTGGCAGGTTTTCAAGCCCCATTTCGTCACGGCTAGTCCGAGACAACTCTCAAACATAAACGCCTAAAGATAGAATAATTATAATGACAGATAATAAAGATTTAATTGGACGTACCTGAGTGTTGTCAGCAATTCGTGTGGGGTTAAGAGCTTCGCTCGAGCCGAAATCGAAACATTTCGCATCTGGACCGTGCGGTGTCATAATACTATGCAGAGTAGCTCCGCCTGGTCTGAAGCCGTCTTTCTTTGCCTCGTATTGACCGTGGATCAGTCCCATGAATTCGGACATACAATTGCGATGATAGTACGGAGGACGGAAGGTGTGTTCTTGGACGGACCAACGCGGAGGGAAAATGACGAAGTCCGCAATTGCAGTGCCTTTCTTTTCAGACTGACATGTAAGTACGGTGAAAATTGATGGATCCTTTTTGCAATAATAATCAATTAGTATCATATACTTGCACGTGTCTGTACGCCACTTACGCAATGGTCGAAGGATACTGAGTTAATGACCATAAACTTGCTGAGGTCATATTTGTAGGGTACGTAGTTGCCGTGCCATGCAACTACATCAAACGGGCTATGGTCTTGCTGACAAGAAAACATTACCCCTTGGTATTTGGAAATAATGCTGTACTTAACGTTTTGAATATCCTCGTAATGGGCGACCGGCGTGAGAAAGTCGCGCGGGTTTGCAAGGCCGTTAGCGCCAATGGGACCCAAATCAGGCAATTGGAAGTGCTGGCCAAATACTTCCAATATGTATCCGCGACTCGCTTCTTGAACTGCAACAGCAAATCGCATTCCCTGCTGAATAACACATATCTCGTTCGGGGCGACCCTCATACTGCCAAACTCGGTTTTAATAATTAGTGCGCCAAGTTGAGGCACGATTAGAAAATCGCCATCCGCATTGTAAAATGCACGATTTTCCATGGACGAATTACAACTGTAGATGTGAATTGCAAGCCCATGTTTCATTTTTGGATCTCCAACTCCGCAAATGGTTTGCAGACTCTCCACAAAATCCGTCCGTTTTGATGGTAAATCGAATGGTTGCCAGCGCATCTAGTAAAAAACACACTATTAGTTATATTGCCTGGCGGGTCATAGTAGAATTTTGTATAGTTACCTGATTCGGATCGGGATCCTGAGCGTTCCAGTCATGCGTGAGGAAGCCTTTGGGAAACTTAACATAGGGACCATGACCTACGGAAGGGCGAATGCGATATAACCAAGTCCGACGGTTTTCCGTGCGAGGAGCGGTAAACGCGGACCCAGATAATTGCTCTGCATATAATCCATATGCGCAC
Source organism: Anaulacaspis nigra (assembly GCA_030264675.1). Classification (NCBI taxonomy): domain Eukaryota; kingdom Metazoa; phylum Arthropoda; class Insecta; order Coleoptera; family Staphylinidae; genus Anaulacaspis; species Anaulacaspis nigra. The sequence goes on from JARJDV010012441.1 coordinate 3,460, forward strand.
TTTTGCGGTGAATTTTGTCCTTCTGGTAACGCATTTACGCAACGTACATCTTCGCTAGCAAATTCACTCCCAAAGCCAGATAAATACTAATTGAAAAACACATTAAAATGCTGGAACAAAATCCCTATTGATACACTTGCCTTAAGGTCGGATGCGGCACTTGACATCTTTTCTTATCTTACTAATGTACGACTTGTTCACAATTACTGGTATTAAGCAACTGACGATAATCTTACGCGAAGCAACGATTATAGCGACTCGATGGTTTATTTATTCACATCTTATTCAAACACAGTAATAAACAAATAATTCTTTAGCATTTCAGTAAACTCGTCGTCAAGCAGCTATGATACCAGCGGGTATGATAATTAATCCGGCTACAACGTGTTTCTACCTAATTAAAATGCGATACAGCAATACGAATGGAATTTATCATTAGATTAAATACTTTCGGAGCCAGAGCGATAAACAAAATGCAAATATAAACGTTGTTGTTGTTTGGTGACGTGATTGTCTTAATATCAGATAAATTGGCAACGGACACACAAATGAAGAAGTGAACGTATATAAATTAATGTTGTATTTCAATCGAATTAATAATTATAGTAAATAAAGAGCTGAACCAAAAAAGTAAACAATGTCTGTTAAATAGTTACTTCAAATGTGTTGTATGATTAATTCTTTCTACGATTCTTAAGTGTGAATAGATTAATTGTGAGAATAAACAGACTTATACATGACTCAAATATTAATTAATTGGCTATACATATCAAATAGCGAAAGCTCGCAGATTACACTAATAGTTAGCGTTTTGCATATTTGATAAATATTACAATGTCTTATAACATAGTTACTAATTTTGCTTCACTTGTTGCTATTTCTAAATTTACTGACAATAGTTACAATTATGTAATAAAGATAGCAAAACTTAAAAACAAAGGATAATAATGTTGTGAACACGATAATGTCCGCACCTTGTTCTCGGCACGAGTACCAAAGACAAGAAAACAGCTTAAGGCTGAACGAAAAAAAGTATGAATCGATTGTTGTTCCGTTGCTATCAATTGATACACCTACAAACAAGGTGCCGCATAAAATGTACATATTTAGGGATAACTGCAAGCAAAACGGCAAATATGATAAATTATTTGTATGAATAAATCAGAATGATTATAATATTGTTTGGTGTTTACGCTTGTATATTGTATTTTGCCACAGTCATTCGCTAATATGTGCATGGTGGTGGATTTTGGATGGCATTTGCATCGCTTCATGTACCGTGCTCTCTTCACATTATTATTACTTTTTTGTGAAACTCCACGAAAACGTTTTGTCAAGCACACATTAATATATTCTACCTGATACCTATTCTGTGATGGCGCCATGTAACGCTCGCCAAGTTAAATTTCGCGCATTGGTCTAATATATGTAAATCAGTCTTGTCGTTACATCATGGCAACTAACAAAAGTCCTCTATGCGCACGCAAAGGGGGCAAGGCAATCAAGACCCACTGATGCGATGTTGTGAAATCATATTTCATGCTTTTAGCACCTATTCGAACGTGCTTGAGATTATTAGGCGCATACATCAGATAGAATATCGTAATGAAGTATTTTTATATTAACTCGTTTATTTCTACAATTATGTGTAGCATTTGTTTATTATGTGATATTGCTTCAAATTTAGAATACCTATTTCAATATTATGTTTACTTTTGTTTCTCCTGAGACGTGTCACTCTTGCTTTCTGGTATCTGCAATAATTGATGATACAAGCATCAATAAAATAGCAGAGCGGTCATCCTACGAGCTATAATTATTATTCATTGTTTATTTGTTTTATGATTAAAAGATAAATATTAAGTTATATTTTGTATATGAAGCATCACGTCTAAAACAAAACCACATCGCCCATATTTCCTGTAGTAGTTGACAAAGTTTCAATCAAATTGCTTTCGGAAATGCAATTTCATTTGTTTTGCTCAATGTAAGATTGACGGTCATTGGCTAGATGTCCGTTATGATTGGTACGTACAGTTTGCAAGTGTAAAACTTGAGCTAGAAAATGCCATATTCTTTTCTCTCTCTCTTCACCCTTAAATGAAGCTAAACATCTGAACATTCAGTTGCCAGTATTGCTGAGTACCTTGCGGCGTAGCGTACTTATTTAAATTTTGCTCTCAAAGCCAGCTCACCCGCCAACGCCAGCCAGGCAAAACGAAAGCCGGTTAATAAAATGCACATGGGTTTTATTAAAGTACATAGAATAAATCAATAGTACGCATGATTTAGTATGTTGACAAAATTAAGATATGCAAACTTTGAGGAAGTTTTCTTTGAGCGTTCTAGAAAGCATCAATATGTATATAAAGAATGCACCTCGTCGAACAAACAATATTTGGTTTCTGAGTAAATTACACGTCGCAGTACAAAAAGGGACTGTGTACGGATAGACGTGATTCTTAAAAACGTCTCCGAAAAACATATTACACAAAATGAGGCACGAGGCGAGATAGTTTGTAGAATACATCAATAATGCTTGTAGTTTGTTTCCTAGTGCTCCTGTCCGATGTCATAGTAGTAAGAATGATAAACAGAATGTCCAGACATTCAATCATTATGAAAGAGCACAATACACATTTCGGTGGTGATTTTTCTGCTTTCGAATGACTGAGTTTCAGCGAGTGTTTTTGCTGTGATCGCCTTCATTATCAAGACGATAGACGATGGTCGTGGCTTAATTAAGATTCTTTTGTAAAGTGTTGGTTGTTATATTAATCAATAGAAGTAAAGGTTTTGTATAGAATTTAGTGTAGGAGGTTGGCGATTCTATTTAAAGAAAATAGTCAGGTGTCCGACGCGTCACATGAGGTTCACCACGTCTTGGTGCTGGGTCGAACTGCAAGCTGTGAACACACAACGAGCAACAATATTACTAATTAAGCGCGAGGGGCCGGTCTCTTCGCAAGCAATAGTTTTACATCAAATTGACTGTAAGTCGTTTGATTAGAAGTCGCACGAATTCTGCACACCCATAGCAAAGTGATCAATTGGATAGTTATCAATTTTCATGCAATACATTAATTGCTCTTCGTCTAGCATTACGTATTTAGAACATGATAATAATAGACGACTACTGATAATTGAAACTTAAACGTTTCGAACACATGCATTAATCACGTAAACGTGTCCTTCCTTCTTGATCTCAGGCTTCAACACGCGCATGCAAATTAAATAGATATGAAATGCTTGTTATAGACAATCTGAACGAGGTGCGAGTCACAGTCAAACAATAATAAATCACTTACAATGAATACTTTAGGGCATCGTCTAGTTCCATGATAGCGGCCTGATTTCCGCATCGATAACAGTAATTAGGTGCACTAAAAATCGTCACCACATTGCGATCGTGACACCAGTTGTAGCCTTCCATCACAAGCTGGTGAGCGCGAGAAACGAGGGTCAGGCCGTTGGAGTGGTTAAATGTTTCGGATATATCTTGGCCAAATGTGTAGCCAGCACCACGTGGTGATATGCCCCAGCCACCGCGATCATCTGGATCCGACCAAAGGAGATCGCACATCGGGCCTTCATGTGGCACCTGAAATCGCAAATGTCGCATGTATTGTAATAGAGAACAAGCTTGCTCTACTTACTTCTTGGAGCCGGTCTAGGGCTCGAATGTGGTCTAACGTATCAATGCTGGGACTAAGGCCGCCGTGTAAACAAAAGATCTGGCCGTCCACGAGTGCAGTAAGCGGCAGATAGTCGAAGAGGTCCGTAAAGAACTTCCAAACATTAGCATTGCCGTATTTTCTTAAGCATTCGTCGTAAAAGCCGTAGACTTGGGTGATTTGGCGCGACTCATGATTGCCGCGCAATATTGTGATACGCTCCTTGTAGCGAACTTTGAGGGCCACCAGCAAGGTGACCGTTTCCACTGAATAGTATCCTCTATCCACATAATCTCCCATGAACAAATAATTTGTGTCCGGACTCCTTCCGCCTATTCGGAAGAGCTCCATCAAATCATGGAATTGACCATGAACATCACCGCAAACAGTCACCGGGCATTTGACTTCTTGTACATTGCATTCTTTCGAAAGGATCTCCTTTGCCTGTAGGGATGGAAATAAGTACGTGTCGTGAGATTGATTGACCACGGATATCTGTGATTCATAGATATTCAGCAAGACACTTTGACACATGGATTGGAGGCCTGGCAATGATGATGGACGCTAGGTGCTGTCAAAGTGGCACGCAAATTTTCGAAACCAATGCAAATCGCTTACCTTTTCGCAGAGTGTCTTGACCTGGCTTTCTGTGAGTTGTTTGCAATCGTTGAGTTGTTCGATCCACTGATCCAACTCTTTGCACACTGCTTTTTCATCCATGCTGATTCCGACCTAATGGAATTGATTTTAATATTTATATTTGCAAGCGTTGTGCCCACACACGATTATTTATTGCACCCAACGTAAAGCGGTAAGCGCGAACTAAACGCATGCAAAACTGAGCGGCGGGTAAGCGTTTCCCTGCCCTATAACGTTTAATCCGAGTGTTCGTTAATCAGCGACAGCACACAAAATGGGTAAAATGGCCGACGGGCCCCGTAAACCGCTAGCGCAAGTTAAAATGTTCGTGACGTCACGCGGTGCGTGCGATCCAGTGCGATCGACAATGCGCAGACGGTCGGAGAGCGTGCGTGAGGTGAGGACTGCCGCCTCTAACTTGCTCTTTGCATACAATTTTCGGATTGACAGAATGCATGTAGCTTGAGGATATGATATATTTTGGCGAGTCCACGATGCAAATTTTTATTAATTTGCAGTATAATGAATCATTGATCACGTATTGCAATCGATTCTAAGAAATTGAATGAGCCCGCCAATTTCAAGCTACCTGCTCATTTTATGGTGGCAGGCCTGTGCTATATTTAATTTATAATAAAATTATTATTACATGCTTTTTTGAAAACAAGGGATTAATGCTACATGAAATTGGCTTTGGATGCATGGAGAGAAAAGAGCACTCGCTGTGATCATTCACGTGTTTATATAGCAGCAATGATTGGATTGATTTCAAAGGAAACTTACTTTCCATGCGTGGGCCCTGGAAGTTCTAAAGGATAAACTGGGAAACGTTATAAGTGGCTCCATACTAATATGCGACATAACACTTCTTTTTAACTCTTCTTGCATTCTTAATATTTTTGTCACGCTTTTACAATATTTTATAGATATTTGTAAAGATTTGTATAGATAAGATATATGCACATCGAAAAACTCTACAAAATTTGACAAATCAACATTTCAAATCTACGAAATGAATAGGAGACGTACTAGATTAAAACCGTGAATTTGAAATCCGTCGAAATTCTCGTTTGACGTTTGAATTACGGGACATGTCAAAATCAAATCATCTGTCAGTATGTTTTGAGGACGACTTGCAAATAACAAAAAATGTGTTACTGGCAGCAATAATGTATTCGGTTAGTGCTTAACTTGTTTTTGACTGGCGGTTGTTCTGTGTGGTGTTTTTTGGCGTGCGTGGCCGCGGTGGTCGTGCATAGGTTCGCGAATTACGCAGCTCTGGCGGCGGTGGAAAATGGTTGATCAAGACTATGGCGACGAAGCCCGCGAGGCTGATGAGCGCCTTAACGACAGTAGCGAAGCCTCTGATCGCGAGCTGATGGTGGTCTTCTCCGAGGACCGACATGTGGAAATCATTGCCGGCATGCCTTACGAGACCGAGAAGTGGAGAATGACTGAAAGGGTAATGCATCCATTCTCCTAACCTACATTTCCAAACATGCGCTCATAAACATATTGTCCGTGTGCCTCTCAGATGAAAACGGTCAGCGTTGCTTTGGTGCTATGTTTGAACGTCGGCGTTGATCCACCGGATATCGTAAAGACACAGCCATGTGCGCGACAAGAGTGTTGGATAGGTGGTTCTCATATATTTTGTATTTGTCTTGCTTGCTTATATTGCCATCAACTTATAGATCCCTCACAGCTGTCCACAGCAAAAGCTCTTGAGGCAATTGGCAGCAACTTGCAGAAGCAGTATGAACGTTGGCAGCCACGTGCTCGTTATAAGCAGTCACTGGACCCAACGTCTGAAGAAGTCAAAAAGCTGTGCACATCATTACGCCGTAATGCGAAAGAAGAACGCGTTCTATTCCATTACAATGGTCATGGCGTGCCCAAGCCCACAGATAATGGTGAAATCTGGGTTTTTAATAGGGTAATCTTCTGAATGGCACACTAACTTCCTGCCAGTTGCTAGCAACTGTTAGCAATTAACTGACATCTTCATGTTACAGTGTTTCACGCAATATATACCTTTGAGCATATACGATCTACAGACATGGATGGGAGCGCCTTCGATTTACGTCTATGACTGTTCGAATGCGGGCGTCATAGTGAATTCATTCAAACAATTTGCGGAGCAACATAGCCGCGAATATGAGCAGGACCGAAGCGCGTTATCAGCGCCGCCCTCATTCCAATCCTGTATTCAGTTGGCTGCATGCGATACGGGTCAAGTGCTACCTATGAATCCCGACTTGCCCGCTGACTTATTCACGGCTTGTTTGACGACGCCGATCAAAGTTGCGCTTCGTTGGTATGTGATGCAAACAACGAGTAAATTAGTTCCTAAGGTCACTATGGATCTCATTGATAAGTACGGGTTCGCCATAGGTTCGACAATATCACGTAATTAAGTTGCTTCGTAATTAATCTCTGTGCAGAATTCCCGGTCAAATTGCGGACAGGCGGACCATGATTGGCGAACTCAATTGGATATTCACTGCGATTACAGACACGATCGCGTGGAACACGTTGCCGAGGGACTTGTTTCAGAAATTATTTCGGCAGGATTTGCTTGTTGCATCGCTGTTTCGTAACTTCCTACTTGCTGAACGTATTCTACGTTCGTGCGACTGCACACCGATTTCGAGTCCAGCGCTGCCGCCCACTTACCAGCATGGCATGTGGCAGGCTTGGGATTTAGCGCTAGATCTCTCGCTTGGTCAGTTGCCCGGCATTCTCGAAGAGGGCAATAAATTTGAGCATCTTCCATTCTTCGAAGAGCAGCTGACGGCATTCCAAGTGTGGCTTGAGCTGGGCTCGGAGGATCGAAATCCGCCAGAGCAATTACCGATCGTCCTGCAAGTGCTGCTCAGTCAGGTGCATCGTATGCGCGCCTTAGAACTGTTAGGACGTTTCCTTGATTTGGGTCCATGGGCTGTTAATCTTGCCCTAAGTGTTGGCATCTTCCCGTACGTTTTGAAGTTGCTGCAAAGCTTCGCCAAAGAATTGCGACCGCTGCTCGTGTTCATATGGGCTAAAATTCTTGCGGTGGATAATGTAAGTGGGAGATTGTCGGTTGTGCGTCTTATTAAATGTACTTCATCTGTTAATAGACTTGTCAGGCGGATCTAGTGAGGGATAAGGGTCATACTTATTTTTTATCCGTTTTACAAGACATGACTATAACGGTGGGCAAGGGAAATGATTGGAAAGATGAACATGAATTAGCTAACAATATCAATTTTAGTCCGAGCATCGTACGCAGGCAGCTTTCGTGCTCGCCTGCATAGTGAATAACTTTGAAGACGGACAAGAGGCTGCCTTCCAAGGTGCCCTGGTCTCTATTTGCTTGGAACAATTATACGACAAATCATCACAATTACGCCAGTGGGTGGCGATTTGCTTGGGCCGCTTATGGGATCACTACGAGAATGCACGCTGGACTGGTGTCAGGGACTCTGCGCATGAGAAATTATACGTTTTACTGCAAGATCCCCGGCCAGAGGTACGTTGACAATTTGCCTTCTACAAAAATAATGATTTGTCTCCTATAATAATAATATTAATATTTAGGTTCGAGCATCGGCGGTGTTTGCGTTGGGAACGTTCATTAATTCTGTACGCAATCGTACGGAACATTCGAAAAATATTGATCACAGCGTTGTAATGACTCTGGTAAACTGCGTGGTACATGACATGAGTCCAATTGTTCGCAAGGAGTTAGTAGTTGCACTGCAATGGTTCGTGATGGCGTTTGAACGATCCTTTCTTAATGTTGCTATGCAGGAGGTGAACAAGGACGGTAACAGCACGCCGCCGCACGGCGCCTATCTCAGACGCGTTGGAAGCCGAGATCGCCTATGGGTGATGTCGCCCGACCACTCTGAAAGCATGGAGCGACTTAAGCGGGTCAACTCAAGCTCTCTGATAAGCAATATCAGCGCTACGCTGAATCATGGATATTCCGGTAGCCTTGGCGCACTCACCGGCTTGAGTTCAATCTACGTCAAAGTGTGGAATGCCCTCGCTATCCTCGAGAACGATCCGCACAATGAAGTGGCGCATATGGCTGGCGTTATTATCGTTTACATTCGCAGTCAGTTCAAGAAAGATTGCGGTGATGTGCGTCTGAGCTCCAGCATTAGTTTGCCCCCGAGCCCAAACCGAAGTTCGTACTTGGGCGAGAGTCCGCCAAAGTCGGGAATTACGCGATTCAAGGTAGTCAAGTCCAAAACGAAGGGCATTACCATTAACGAGGAAGATTCCTGGCGCAAACCGTTGGTGTCCACGGAATTTATTCAATGGGCATGCAAGCGTTTTGCCGAGCCCGTCATGAAGGAAAAACACGGAGACATTGAGTCAAAAGACTATTATAAACGAGAATGGCGCTATTTAAGGTATGTACCAGCTTTCATTACTTTCTAGCCAACTGTATCGTCATGTCTGATACGTTAGGAATTATTCTGTGAGGCAAGATGCGAAAGAAGAGCAGGAGCGAGCTTCAATGTCACGGCTGGAGTCTCAAGTGTTTAACACGCGAACGCAAGTGGCTCCTACAATTGTACAGTTTCATCCTTACGAGCAGCAAATTGTAGTCGTTGGCAAAGACACATTTGGCGTTTGGGACTGGGGTACCGGCGCTAAACTCTTTCAATCACCTGCCCCTAAATTGCGTCAGACGTATCCAGCGCGTATCACAAGTATTGATTGGGTAAACGCGCACGACGTTGCGTTGTTCATGACGGGCTCAGATGACGGGACAGTCAAGCTGTATAAGCCTAGCCAAACAAACTTGCATACGATAACCGCATGGCATGCACATAGCGATTTAGCAATGGGAAATAAATTCAATAACCCAGAAGGTACACATTTTCTGCTTCGGCTTCCTCATAAATTAATTGATTCATAACGTTTTCGCAGCAATATCAAGCGGGCTGATGTTAACGTGGGAGCAGTACACGCAAACTGTGATAACTACTGGCGATACGAGGGTGCTGCGATACTGGGATGTGCAACGCGAACTGAAGCTGTTTGATATTCCGACGGGTGCAGATTGTTCGGTGACTAGTTTAGACTCCTCGTACAGCAGCATTGGGCACGAGTTGGACAGATATATGCCCGGTTACGACTACAATGACTGTCTGACAATGCATACGCCGGAGGAGAACCGATATAGTTACGGTGACGGACTGTTACCGCATACTTCTGAGCTGGAGCAGCAAGGGCTGACTGTTGTCGGATGTGCTGACGGCACAATACGTGTCTTCGACCGACGATGTTCGCCTGCTGATGCGCGAATAAAATTGTGGCGCGATCATACTTCACCCGTAATTGGAGTTCAACTACGCGGTGCCAATATCATTAGTGGCAGTGTCGTGGGCGATATTAAAATCTATGATTTGCGCACCACGGCACCGATATGTTTACCGCAGTTCACGCACGCCGCCTCGACTACGTTAACGGCTATGGCTATTCATCGCAAAGCCGAAATTATCGCCTGGTACGTTGGTTCAATCAACCATATTTTCAATTGCATTCATTGTTCGTTTTTACAGTGGTTACGCAAATCAAATGATAGGAATATTTAACACTTGCGGGAAAATGTTGAACGTGATACGTTTCCACGAAGGCTTTATGGGATACCGCATCGGTCAAGTCGCTTGTCTCGCTTACCATCCGTACAAAGTCGCACTTGCGACTGGAATGAACGATTCGTCGATTAGTGTTTATTGCTTAGACTATCGGAGATGACAGTCAGATGCTTTTAGATATTCGCTGTGTGAGTTCCCGAAGCAATTGAAATGCACCTAGAACACCAAAATTGCTTTATTGGAGGCATCTATCCACAGACAGCCACTGCAAATGTATCGTGATAATATATCGATTTATCAATGAAAACATTCGTTCTGCTCTTCGTCGATTTATTTATTATTTTAAGCAGCGCCCAAATTACACGTTTCGATGTTAAGTAAGGTCAGCAGAAGATCTACTTGAGGCATGAATATCGTTTATTTTATCTAATTATGAAATAATGTGAATTGGTTAAGATTGTTTCAAAATTTTTGAACAAGTTATTTGCATGTGACCACGTAATTTGCGAAACCAAATCAGAGTTCTTGTGCATTTATCCCACGTTTCTTCATTTGGTTTATAATTATAAATAACGCTATTTTAGCTTCATGGTTTAGAAGATGTTTATATTAATTGTTGATTTTGGCCGCATTTGACATGCTATTCACAAACTTCGTGGATGATTTAATTGCAATCAGGTTGGATTAAGTATGACGTTTGATCGAGCTAACTTTGCAATTAATTAGATCATAGATTAAAGTAATATATTCGCTTACAATAATGTAAATACGCTATCTGAGATGGCGATAGTACGTTGACAATTTTTACAATGGTAATCCATTGTGTTGCTTTTTTGCAAATACGTGAATATGGTTAGTATACTGGTACTTTTAAGTGAAATTGTTTTGTTCTATTTATAATGCGGGCAATAGTTAAGTTAGGAAGGATTACGAAAATTACGGGAGTTTATTAATAACATTAACTATGCACTTGTTATATATTGATTGTGCCATACACGCATAACACACACTTTAAATTAATTTGACTCATTTTCAAAAAACACTAATTAACTGAATTTCTAAGCGAATGCGATATTGCGGTTTACGCTGTATTGTTATTCATTTTTACGTACAAGGACAACTTAGAGAATTGCTATTGTTGAAATCAATTTGTTACAAATTGTTTATGATAATTACATATTTGCACTTACCGTTATTGTGTTTAATTATTTATTAATAATAAATAATACACTGTTTATTATAAGTGCTATTGCCGTCGATGAAGCTTGCTTTCCAGGGATGAGTAAATGCCACGGATATTAATTACTACTTGTCCTCGGGGTGAATGGAAAAATGCTTTTTGGGTAGCAATA